>APFE030360898.1:14283-30494 GCA_000404065.3 Pinus taeda | reverse complement strand
CTAAGGTTCCCAATTGCTTAATCTGGGGCCTTGGAAGAAATAAGGGTAGTGCTAGATAGGAAATCAAAGGAAAAAGCCAATGGAAAAGAAAAGGCACACAAAGGGTTTGCAAGTTCAAGTGCACCCTCCAAGAAGAAACAAAAAATGCTAGGCAAATAATTGGGTAGGTAGATGGGGTTGCAGAAAGTGGTGTTCCTTCCAAGCTGAATTTTGCTGATCAAAACAAGGAAAACAACATAGTGGAGCATGTCTAACTTCCCTGTTACTTGATTCATCACTCATTACTAACATCCCTTCACCAGGTGTGATTACGAAAGAATTCAAGGTTTTGTGTTGGTCCTTATTGCCTTTAAAAGCCACATTTCTTGTGCAAAGTTCTTTTCATTTTGATCTACTCTTTAAACTAAGTTGTTTTCAAGAAAACTTAGTAATATCACTCCTCATTCACCTTCTCCCTCCATATTAACCTCTAACTTTTATTATCTAGCTCCCTATGTTTCCCTTTCCCATAATATTATAACACCATGGTGTATAAACCCTAAGCATTTTCTAAATACCCCCTCCTTGGCATTATATCCATATGATTCACTACTAGGGAATTGAATTAACACCTGGTTAGCTCAAGAACCCAAGCCTTACCTTTTTGTCTCCATCAGAACTCATTCTACCTAGCCAAGCCTTCATTTTGCCCTAAAGAAACCTTGGAAAAACCCTTTGCACCCATGTCACCCACCCAAAAGGCAAAATTACCCTGAAAACCCATTTTGTTTGCCTTATCCTAAGTTTGGAGGCCTTTGTGAGCTTTATATGTGAAAAAACCCATTTACCCAAAGTTCTGAGGCATATGCGACTTTGCAAATAAAATTGCATCAAAACCCACTTTTTCCTAAGTTTCGGGGTTTTGTCGACCATTGTAAAAATACATTACAAACCATTGAAAATTCGTTAAATTTCCTAAGGGTCCCGCCGGGCGCGAATACCATGGAAAATATTATTTTAATCCCCGCCCGATGCCGTATCACCCGTGCAAGTCAATGGTCCGTCGACCGTCCGATCAACCTCTTTCCATCCGACGGTTGACGCTGATATCGGACCAGCCCCGACGTCCGGACGATATCGTCCGATATCTGTCAGACGCTGACGTCAGGCCGGGTCCACACGTCGCCTCCAAGTTGCATCGGAGCCCCTTCTGATAGATTCCTTTCCGTATAAGAACCGGCCCAATATTGCGCCACCTGTCTGCCAGCGTCACCGCCTGCATCAGCGCCACGACCGCGCGCCCCGTCTACCATTGCTCCACCTGTCTGCCACCTCACCACCCCCGTGGACCAGTCATGGGTCGCCACGTCACCTAATGATGTCATGCTAACGTCATCTGACCCTGACCCACCTGGTGACGTCATGCTGACGTCAGCCAAAAAAGGCGCGAATGACCCAAAAAAGCCATATTTTGTCAATTTTCGCGTTCTTTTCGCACTTTTGGAAAAAACTATTGTTTCCCTCTCTGCATGCGTTTTATGACCATTTTCACCAACTTGATCAGAATCGATCAGGAGACCTCCGCGCGCCTACCCACCTGCATTTGGTGACCCGGCCCATCGATTTACCAGGTATTTCTCCATACAAGTCTTATCCAAACCTGGTTTTTCTCTGTAATAACAAAAAACTCATTTAGAGCACAGAAAACGCATAATTCACCAGAAAATTACTTGCACCCAACTCCTAATTCAAAAGTTAACGGTCAAAATTCATTAGCCGAGCCTATTTGGACTAACATTTTAGAGAAAAACCTGCATTTTCGTTCGCGCAGTCGTGAACTGAAACCCAGAACCTACATTCAATTGCTGAGGCCATTAGAGAAATGCTACAGTTCAAGACTCAGAAGAAATTGGTCCCCTTGTCTCTATTGGATTTAATAAACCAAGGAGCTAAGATGCTAACAGATGCACAAATCATAAAGCTCAACCAATTGTTTATTAAAAACTCTGACACTGTGCTGTACCCTCCTATTTTTTATGGCTACCTCAATCAAATGGGTGTAGATCTTGCAGACATGATCAATTCCATCTTGGGGTACAAATCAGTTGAGTTTATTGATGAAACTGTACTAGTGATGATGACTATGTTTTCCCTGGAAAGAGTCCAATCTATTATGATTATGCCACATACATATCAGATAAGATACATGAGCAGTTTTTGAACCTGTCAAGAGAGAAGGTGTTCAGATACACCTCCTACATCTACCACCTCATTCTATATTATCAACATGAGAAGTTCTCCTTCATTGTTAAGAGAACAGATGCACAAGGCAATCCAAGGTCAGTAGTGTACTGGACCTCAGTGTTTCATAGCAGAACCTACTCTCCATACACCTACTATGAATTCATAGACCTCTTCATCCACCCAGCCATGTCTTTATTCCTAAGCTCGCCTCCTCCAAGGATGACTAATGAGATGCAGAGAATCCTGCAATTATCTAAGGTGTACAACATTGGGGATTGGTACTTTTACTAAAACTACATCGTAATCAGAATATATGGGTGTGAGTTACCCCCATACAGATTGCCCAAGTATGTGCCCATGAGACTATTTTCCCTTGAATATTTCAGGCAATTTGGGAATGCTGATATGGTAAACTTTGCAAGCAAGGGCAAGAAGGCACAGCTAAAGGTGAAAAATCAATTGGGCCACCTTGTCTTGAACAAAAGGGAAGGCTGGAAAGAAGCTGATAGAAAGCTAGAATGCCTTGGCTTGAAGACCAGCGTCCTTTGGAAACCCCATGACCCTAATCACTCCATATCATTCAGAAGGTTCAAATATAAGCTCTCTAGCTATGACCATGTGAGTTTGCCCCACATTGAAAAATTTGCCAACCAACCAAAATGGAAAAGGGGCACACTGGATGAACCGGTCACACAAGAAGAACTGAATGAGAGAGCTAGAAGACACCTTCTGAAATTGGCTGACTTGGAATCTCCTCCACAGGTGTTCACTCTGCCAAAGCCTCAAGCAAGAGCAGCTGCCTCATCATCTACAGCACATCAAGAGGCAGTCCAAACCACAAGCCAAGCTCAGAGCAAAGGCAAGGAGAAGGACATGGAAGAGCAACAGGGACAGCAGGGACAGGTTCAGCCACCCCAACAGGTATAGCAGCAAAAGGAGCAACAGGTACAGGGGGAACAGACAGCAGAGGCCCCAATGGCCACACAGTAGCAGCCAACACAAATGGTACCCCCCCAGGCAAGATTCAAGGATTGATTCTTCTGTCCTCCAAACCCCTCAAAGGGAGGACGTGAACAGAAAAAGAGACAGAGAGACTCCTCTCACTGCATCACCAACTCAAGCGGAGAAGAGGCAAAGGCTAAATCCTTTCTCTGAAGAGGAAATGCCAATGGGGCAAACTTCAGGTACAGGCCTGCCCAGCATGGAGGCCTCAGCCAGCTCCTTCCAACAAGAGCAAGACAGGGCAGCAGTAGGAGAAGTTAGCTCCTCAGGACAAAGGAGGGAAGGTGAGAAAAGCATTAAGAAGCAATTTAAAGACATCAAAAGCAGAAATGAACCATTAAAGCTGCAACTATATAATCACCTATTGAAAATGGCCCCTACGAACCAGCAAAGGCTCATGTCTGCATATGATGCACATGAAGGAAAAATGATCATGAGCGATTTTACACCAATAGTGCAGCAACCACAGTCAGCTGCAGATTATATCAGGACCAACCTGGAGGTCCTGTCCAAAGACATCCACCCAATGGATCAAATAGAGCTGCACAAACAAACGGGTGAGATGGTGTATGCCACCTTGGCAGATAATACCTTGGTGAACTATAGGCTACAAAATAGCCTAAATAACACCACTGCACAGCTTGAGCTAGAAAGGGCTTCCTCTCAAGCTAAAGACAACAGGATCAAAAATCTAGAGGAAATCATAATAGAGCTTGGACATGATCCTAAAGATGTCAAGGTAGTGTAGGAGATTCTGAAGCTGAGGGATGCTGATATGGCAGCATTGAGAAAAATGATAAAGATCCTAGCAACTCTTCATCCTCAAACAGAAGAGATTTCCCAGCTCAGGCAAGATAAGGATGCAGTTGCTATGCTCATGACATTATATAAAGAGCTCATCCACACCCAAGAGAACCTGTAGGAAATAGAGGCTACCCTGCAGGCAACATTACAGCAAAAGGAGGCAGGGCAAACCTCACAACCTCCTCCAGAAACAATAAATCTTGAGGAAATCCCTCAAACCACTGCCCCTCCCAGCCAGCAGATACAACAGGCAGCACCATCCACCTCAGCACCAACAACAGAGCAGGCTAAAAGCCTTGACATGCAAAAACTGAGGAATGAAATTCAAGCCTTGGAGTCTCAAATGTTAGAGTTAAATCAAGCCAAGGACACTCTGGCTAAAATCAATGAGAAATATGACAAGTCCAAGCAGAATGTCTGAAAGAGAAAGAGAGGTAAAGGCTCTTAAAAAAAGAATAAATGAGCTAGAGAAGGAGCTTACACTGGACAAGGTGACATCTGAGCTCAAAAGGATCCTATGGGGCAACATTGGCCAGTCCATCATAGACCAGTGGGAGTACATTGAGGCCATTCATGAGCAAGTGGCGGTCATTGGAAAAGCACACAGAGAAATCCAAAGGGCAAGGGCATCTCTTGGGTACATGTCTGAGATTGCCACCAGAATGATAAATGTGCTTAACTACAGGACAAACTCCAGCTCATCAAAATGGTAATTTCCAACAGGACTGAGACCATTTCAATGGTCAAGAGGGTCCTGACACTAAGAAACCTGGTTCAAACCCTGGAAAGAAGAAGCCAGGATATGCAGGCAGATATCAATAAGTTCCAAGAAAGGTTAATGGCATTACAAAACAGAGGTCTTCCTAGCCTGACGGAGCCATCAGGAAGGCTACTCTCACATGAAAAATATGCCAAGAGAGTCAACACTTTTGCTGCCAATCAGATTTCAGAAACAACAAGCACATCAGCAGAAGCAGGGCCAGCAACAGGACAGACTCTTTTTAACAGGGTGGAGAGCTTGTTCTTCATTATGAATGAAATCACTCACCTGTTTGATGAGCCTCCCCATTTTTACAAGTATACAGAGGCAGATGAGACCATGGGGTCAATTTTGAGGCATCAACTGCCCACACAGGAAGTCTGGAACAACTTGATACAATTACTGTTAAATCAAAGTCAGTAATTATGTTGTTTCTTTTTTTTTTTTTGAAAATATTTAAATTTTCATACACAGAAAGATAAGGACACATCAGCAGGTATGCAGAAAGAGGCTGAGCCAACTCAACACAAATATTCGGCCACCACAGCAGCACTGACAGTCACAGGTGACAGGGCCGAAAAGCTACAGGAGGACATAGATGCACAGACACGTCATTCAGCAGTTATAACAAAGCGCTCAACCGACTCAGTGAGCTCCAAAGGTCAAAATCTTCTCACAGGAGTAAAGAGCATTTATGTTGAATTAAAGATTGTAATAACTTATTATCTACAATTTCTGTACGAGTTAATGAAGATATTTTACCTCTCAGATGACTCAATGCCTGAGATATTTTGTATGAAACACTTCTATATATTCCCCCTCGCATATGTTAGCAAGGGTTGGAGGTTAGATGTAAAGGATTGTTCATATCTATTCTACTGTTCTTTTACTGTAACTCTCAGAGAAGTAATACAAAAGACGATGGAATTTCAAAAGCTCTGTGTTACTTGATGTTTTCTGGTGTTTAGTTGAAAGTTGTAGGATTCCTGCGTATTTCATGGCACAATAAGTTTCTCTTATAACTCTTTGTTATGTGTTTTATTATCTTCCATATCTCTTTCATCTTTCCTATGTGTTACAGTTAATAGCAAGGAAAAAGAATAGTTCCAGGACTTAATCACAGATTACCTGAACTCAATCTAAGATATTTTCAATGTTTTCTTCAGTTATGGTAATGAAAGTGTAATTCTTAACTGCTACCCTTTCACACTATATCTTCACAGTGATTATTGTTTCAGGAATTCAAGTCTACTCCTGAGGAATACATCTCCTTCTCACACCACAGCTTAGTGAAAAATTCTTAATTGCTTTTCACTGGTTGTTTACACTCCATCATCACAATTTCAAGTTTGTTTCATGAAGTATCTAAATAGCCCTGTAACTCCAGCTGCTCAAACTCAAGATTTCAAGAAACCAATAGACACAGACTCCATTGCCCAATGGATTAACTTTATCTGTAGATCTCCACTTTAAGTGCAGAAAGACATCCTTCCAACCAAACATAAACCAAAAACCTTTACTTCATAACTAGCCTAATATCACCACAGAATAGAGACAAACTTTATAGAGAGATCCCTCTCTGATTACAGCTAGGCTAGAAGCTGTAATCCAAAGATTGGTTAGTGGTTACCCCGGCTGTATTCCCTTGGGAGTCATAGGGAACAACCTGGGTGTTAACAATCAGATCGTTTTCACCTCCCCAAAATCATTTGCTCCGTTCCGTGTCGTAGATGTTGGATTCATTAAGGCCCTCCTACAACGGGTCACTTCTTGTCAAGATCAGCTCATTATCCAAGAAGTCAACTTAGGAACAACCCTTTCAATACTTTGAAGCTTGCATGCCTCAATGGCAAGTTTCTCACTTCCGGCGATAGGTTTACATCAATGGCCTTCGACCGAAATATTTTGTGTGGTGTTCAACATCGACTCATGTATTCACACCACATGAATTGTACTGTAGTACCTTGAGGGTCATTATCATTATCGATGATTCCTCTCATGCCTATTAACAGCTTACATCATTGGCTGGTAATCAGGCGATGTCTTTCCATGTTCGATGTCAGAACATCTTTTCACATGGATTGACTTGTACTTCGAGCGAAGATTGAATGAGTTTTGAAGACCCCGGATCTAGTTTCATCCATCCAAGCTGTGATATATTCAAGAAAATAAAGACATCAAATGTGAATCATAGCTGCACAGATAATCATCTGAGCTAAGGGATGATGGCTCTACCAGAATCTTCAGTCTTCCACACAGACGGTTTTCTGTCCTATGTACATGAAAATAAATTTATAAAGCTAAGCATGGGAATGCCCGCCTCAGCTAGATCATGAAAATATTATGAAGATAATGTATTGTATTGTATCTTATTACAGGTCACCTTCCAGTTCGAAAAGCCTCAAATCCTAATGATAAAGCATTTCACCCGACATCAGAAGATTTACGACCTCATGCTTTAGGGGGCAACTATTATAGACATATTTGGGCACTGCAACCCCAATCTCATATGTCCATAAACAAATGGCTTCTAAGCCCCTAAAATTGTTGTTTCATACCCTAAAGGAACAAGGTCAGCTGATTACATCATCTCCCAGAAGTTCTCCCTGAAAAACTACTCAGAACTGGTCAAAACTGGACCTTACAGACTGCTCAGTGCTAAGGGTGCGATGCATCTCACCTTCTACATGCAAAAAGTGTGATGCGTACTGGAAAGCCCTTCTGTAAGGTGGATGAGCGAGAGCAGACAAATGGTAGAGGCAGTTGGCTAGGTGGAAACCCAGAAATCTTTTAGAAATTGCCCATTTGACACTTGCCTCTCTGAATTCACCAAATGATGAGTAAGAGATCATGAAATCTCCAAGTGGAACCCAGAAGTATTAGAGAAATGACACTAATCAAAATCCCAGAAGCTGACTCACCCACCTACAAATATCTATATATGGATCTCTCATCCTAGAGATCTAGGAGGCTGGAATTTTGTATTTTGTAAGGAAGTGTTGTTGATTTCTCTATGAAACATTGTATTGTTGGGTGATCTTAGCTTTTCATGAGGTGAAGAGGGCTTTCATGCTGGGAGGATGGCACTGGATCAGACAGCTTGGTTGTAATCCTCTCTTCTACTACTTTTATCAATAAAGCTATTTGAGTTTTCCTCCATATTCTTGTATATTTCTTAATCTTGTTTTGATATATGAATTTGTATTGTTAATATATATTTGATCCTATATTGTTTATGGTTATAGATCTTTATGCTTTGATGGTATTTTACTGCTTTAACTCTACAGGTGTTCTTTGAAGCAGGACAAGTGAGAAAAGAGTGGTGAAAGCTCTATCAAAGGAGAGAGGAAGCAAGTAAGGAGCCAAGCGAAAGACTAAGGTTGGTACTCTCTACTTCTCTCTCGTCTATCTCTCATAAAGGAAAACACAAGTGACTTTAAATTGTTTGTTTCTAAGATAGCTACCCCTCTTAGTGGGACTAGCAGCTCTGAATGGACACTAGTTTTCCCGATAACACAAATGAACATCGGATCTAGCGTGTACACATCAATAATTTCTCTGTTGAATTCATCAAGAATTAACAGGAATATATATATAATATAATATATTATAATATATTATATATATATATATATAAAAAAAAAGAATTAATATTATACGGCTACCATCTCCTAAATTCTTAATATCTACCCTTTAAAAAATTATCTCGGCTTTATAAGAAAAATAATATAACATATGAATTTTTTTTATATAAAACTCAATAAATTTAATAGATTTGACACATAATATTTGGGAGATAAAATGAACATTTAGTAAGGTATGTGAAAGCTCGAGGTTTTTTTTTATATATATTGCCTCTCTAGAGTAGCCAAAAAAACTTTAACCAAAACAATGAATTTTTTTTTTTATATATATTGCCTCTCTATAGTAGCCGAAAAAAACTTTAACCAAAAGAACGAAATAATAAATCGAAGAAAACCCTTCAAACTTCAATATTTCTCCTTCAGATTTGCTCGATAGAAATTAGACCAAATTTCAAAGGAATAGGGATTGAAAAATTTTCTTCTTATACGGTCAAACAATGATTATAATGGATATGGCATAAAATGCCCACATTGGAAGGGAGCACCCATTCCACAATTCTAATTCAAGGACAAATCAAAATTGGAATATTTTGAATGTTATTTTTAGCATTTCTTGTTGCTATTCTCAACATTCCCTCTCAGCAAGAAAGGAATTCAACTCGATCCTGATCATGAACCTTTGGAATGTTCTGCATGCAACACTTCTCTCTAGCGTTGTTGCTCTAACAACTCCAGAAACAAAAAACATCCAACCTAATTCAAAATGAGGCCTCTGCCATCAAAGTCTCTTACTGTTATTGCCTCTGTCGACTAAAAACTTTGCGCTTCTGCTGGCTCAGCCTTTCTGCGCTATTGTCAATCCTTCTCTATGCTCTTCAATATATAACTACTCTAGTCTTTGTCACTTTGATCTCTGACTGCAACAATCCCACTGATTCCTCCCACTACTATGTACTTTGGGCTCCCATAGCAAGGTGCAATCCATGAGATAAAACCTCTCAATGGACCCTGCCCAATTTCAGCCTTCTTGGGACTATTTCTTCACTTCAACCCACCTCACACCTGGAGGTATGGCTGCATGTGATCCCTCTGCCCACTTATCTCGAAATTCCCCCCTACTATAGGTCTCTGCATGAGTGGATGCCTCCACTCAGTCTCCTCTCAACATCTCCAATTGTGGCTCCTCCACAATTGTCTAAGACTTCTTCTGGGGCTGCATGTTGAGAGGTAATTTACTCTCCCTCTCAACCACCAAGTCTCTAACATTGGCCTTGCTCCTCAAGGCTTTGCATGCATCTTGAACCTCAAGAGCATATAGGTTTTGTACCCGTGAACCGATCTGTTTCACCTGTCTCGTGGTGATGTGTCTAAGGAAAACCTTTCCCTTACTAAAGACAACATTGTAGCCTTTATCCTCCGACATCACAATCAATACCAAGTTTTTCTTCAGTCCAACAACATACTTCACATCTATTAAGGTGATAAGAGCTCCATGCTCCCTCTGAAAAGCAACCGTGCCCACTCCTGAAACACTATACTTTTCATCGTCACCCATCTCTATGAGTATCTTGATGCCTTTCTCCTCCAAGGTACTGAATAAACTTTTATCGCCAGTCATGTGGAATGAGGCTCCACTGTCAAGAAACCAACCACAACCCATCATCAAAGACACCATGCATGTGATGAGGGTGAAGTCCATTTCGAACTAAGAGGCCAATGCCTCACCTTCAGATCCTTCTGAGGATCCCTTCTTGGACTTATTTGATGGGAAATTAGTTGCATAATGACCCATCTTATGACAATTAAAGCATCTCACTTTAGATTTGTCACCCTTCTTCCCTTCATGAGAAGAATTTGATTTGGGATGAGAATCCTTGTCCTTCCCTTTCCTTGCCTTACTCGCTAAAGCCATATTTTCTTCATCCTCGTTGGATGAAAAACCATCTCGTGTGCTCCTCCTGATCTCCTCCTGCATGAGATCCGACCATAGTTGTTCCCAATCCGGTAGTTTCTCCCTTCCATTCACAGAGTCCTAGTAGCTATGCCAGCTCTTTGAAAGACCGAGGAGAGCAAGGCTCACCATATCATCATCGGTAATAGTTATTCCCATAGTTCCAAGCTCATCTCTACTGGTGGTGAGCTTGTTCAGATATATGGAAATAGTATCATCGTTCTCCATCTTGATTCTTTGAAGCTTGTCCTTAAGCGCCAATTTCCTCTGGTCGCTACAGTTCTGATCAATGTCTTCCACATTGAAAATGGAGTATCATTCCCATGGAGACTCGAGACAATATGGTCTCGAACTCCCTCTAGGATGATTTGTCTTGCCCTCGCCACACATTTTTTCCATTCAGCCAATTCTTGTGCATTAGCTGCAGCTGGTTTGGGGATTTCTTGCTCAATGAAATCCTTCAAACCATTGTCTTCTAATATAGCTTCCGTGCGATCTTTCCATGCTATGTAATTCGAGCTGCCATCCAAGGCATACTCGAGTCTCAAGCCATATAACTCCATTGACTAACCTGAAGTATGAGATGAATTCGATTTGTACCTACAATCTCGAACTTCAAACTTCGAATTTCCCTTCTTAGTATATTGTTCATAGCTTCGATCACCTTTTCTCCGATACCATGTAGAAATTCTGACTATAGATTAACCTGATTGTGCAATATAACTAAAGAAAAATACTTAATCTACTTCTATAATAAAACTTACGGAAGCTTAATCAATTTGAGCAAGATATAGAAGAACACATATAATAGAGAAGAAGAATCAATACACATGAAACATAGAAAAATACTCTGGGGAAAGCCTCATCTAAAAGCCCCGCTATCTGTATTATTATACAAGGTGGAAATATATCAGAATTACACAAAGCTTTAGCTCTCGCAGCTAGCTAGCTCTCAGTACAATCCTCCTGGATGCTCACAGGCAAACAAGGCTTCTCACAAACCTTCTCCTCTACCCTCCAAGCCTCCTATTTCCTTCCTGGGTGATCCTACTGTTACCAAGTGTAACACCGATCACTCACACTGATCTCACACCCTGTAAAATTGTGAATCCTCAAGGAACCTTATTCCTTCTGCATGGATGAGTTTCCTTTATAGGAAAACTCATGCAACTAATACTAACCTCTCCTTGACATTTAGCTCAACTGGATCTTTCTCAGAACAGACATGCATGAGTTAATGATGAGATAATCTTCAGTTATCTTGAGTACACTAGTTGGATGCATGCATGCATTAACTGACTGAACTCACAATTAGTTCCTCAAATAGTTTGGAATTAATTAATCTGGACTTAACTCAATAAACTGAGTTAACTAATTACAACTAAAATATAACTCAATCTTATCTCCTTAATTAAGGGATAATCTTCTTAATTTAAGGGATAAGTGTTGCATGACTTTACAAAGACTTCTAGCTTGAATTTCTCCAAATAATTAACTCAAGATGAATTTATTAATTATTTTTCAAGCAGCTGGTGAGACTAAATTTGAATTTAATTCACAATTCTAATTCAAGAACAAATCAAAATTGGAATATTTTGAATGTTATTTTTAGCATTTCTTGTTGCTATTCTCAACATTGTTGAGCATAAAGCTTCTCCCTACTAGATAGTGTCTCCATATATTTAAAGCTAACACTACAGCACCTAACTCTTAATCATGCGGGGCGTAGAGTTCTTCATGGGGATTTAACTTCCTGGAGGCATACAATATTACACCTTTAACCTGCATTAATATTGCACCTAATCCTTGCTTGGATGAATCAATACACACAATAAACTCTTTGTCCATATCAAGTACTCGCAATATTGGTGCAGTGTTCAACAATCTTTTAAGTTCAGAGAATGCTCTATGACATTCCTCATACCATTCATACCTAACTCTTTTATGCTGGAGGGTTGTGATAGGCTTTGCAATTTTGGAGAATCCTTCTACAAACATTCAATAGTAGCCAACTAAATCCATAAAGCATTGCACTTCATGTGCATTTTTCGGTATCAACTATTCCATGATTGCCTTTACCTTCTCAATATGTACTGCGATTCCTTCACCCGATATGATATGACCCAAGTAATGAATCTTCTTCTAAAAGAAAGAACACTTTGATAACTTTCCATATAAATGGTGTTCTCTAAGGAAAGATAATACTATCTGCAAATGTTCTTCATGCTCTTTCTCATTTTGTAGTATATGAGAATATCATCTAAGAAGACTTGTACAAAATGATCAATATATTTGTGGAAAATGTTGTTCATGAGGTTCATGAATATTGTTGGTGCATTGGTCAACCCAAATGGTACAACAATGAACTCATAGTGCCTGAAACGTGTTCAGAATGCAACCTTAGAGATATCGCTTTCCTTAATTCTTAGTTGATGATAACCTGACCATAGATCGATCTTTGAAAAGACTATAACTCCTTTCATTTGGTCGAAGAGGTCATTAATTCGAGGCATTGGATACCGATTCTTTGCTGTAGCTTGATTTAAGTCTCAATAACCTATGCATAACTGCAAGGAACCATCCTTCTTCTTGACAAAAGTTACAGGAGCACCCCAAGGTGAAATACTAGGTCAAATGTGTCCTATATCCAATAATTCCTTCAACTAAATTTGTAATTATTGAATTTCTGGAGCTGTTATTTTGTAAGGTGTTTTAGAGATTGGTTATGTACAAGGTTTCAATTCTATTGTTAAATCTAGATCTCTTTCAAGAGGTAATCATGGTGGTTCCTTTGGAAAAACATCTATAACTATAGATAACACCGAATATTGTTCTAAGGATGGTTCTTTCTCTTTGCTTACTTCTTGAACTGCATATACTTGACAACTTTTTCTTCATGCAACTCTTTAGTTGCATTGCTAATATGAAGCATAAAGATACTTTCCTCTTATTACCTTGGATTTGGATCGTCTCCCCTTCATCATTTATACAAAGAATGTTTTTCCTGTAATAGTCTACCCATGCTTGATGAGATTATAACCAATCCATCATATGATGAGGTCGTAAGTGCCTAAGGTTGTGACATAAACTTTTAACTTAGTCAAACAGATCCCTAGATCAACTCTGCATTCCTCAACACTTAAATATACGAATTGAAGTTCTCCTGGAACCATTTCTACCTATCTAAAATAATTTGCTTGCGCACTACCAGCCCATATTTATTTAATGCATATGATGAAATAAAGTTATCAGTTGCACAAGTATCAAATAAGATTTTGATTTTTATGCCATTAATAGTACCTGAGGATTCCACGACAATGGACTGGTGTTCTGCTTAATTATTGTTGACTACTGCATGGATTCTATGATTGCCTTGGGTATTTGATGATGGTTATTTTCCTACTCGATGCATTACATTTGATGAGGCTTCTGGACAATCAAGCTAAAGGTGTGGTCCTCTACATCTCCAACAATTCACCTGGGATGGTCCCCTTGAGTCAGATTGTGAGTTTCTAGACAAGGAACTTCGTCCTCTAGTGCTACTTCCTCTCGCGTTTCTTCCTCTATTATTAGCTCCTCGAGATTTCCATGGAATTATGTTTGATGATTCCAACAGCTATAGTATTAACGGTAATGGGAGCTCTTGCTCCTACTACTCTTGGGGTAAATCTATTACCATAAGGAGGTGGTCTCGAGCTACCTCCCTTAAAGAAGTTTTGGTGAGCCTTCCCTAGAAATCATGGATGTGAGGGTCTTGTCTGTCTGACATCCCTTTTTATCCCCAGATTCTCTTTTGCATAATGTCCACATTCAACTGCCTCAAATACTAGTTATGGTTTCCACATCCTAACCATAGCCTTGATTTGAGGGTTTAATCCATATATGAAGCGCTCAACTCGATGTTCATTAGTATCTAGATAAGGAACATATTTCACAAGCTCCATAAACCTTATCTCATGTTCCTCCACTGTTTTGTTACCTCAGATTAGCATATGAAAGGCCCCGACTTTCTGCTCTTGAAATTAAGGTGGCAAGTATTTAGCGTGGAATCTTTCCTCGAGCAACTCCCAGGGAACATTATTTGTTGTGAGTTGTAATTGTTTTTCTAGATTTCCCCACCAAATCAAAGCACTTTCCCTTAACTAAAATATGTAATTCTTCCTCTTGGAGATAGAAAAGTACTCTCTTAGCGCGAAACATATGTCCATTCCTTCCGGCCATGCTTCCGCACGTTCTCTAGCTTGTCCTCCTAAAAATTCTGGGAGTTTGATCTTTTGTAGCTCCCTAGATATATCTTCCTTTAGTTGTCTATAATCAAAACCCTCAGGCTCCCCTGGGTTTCTTTCCTCAAGTTGAGGTTTCTCTTCCTTGGTATTAGTTATTTGCGTCCCTTTTAATGTTTCCAAGATGGCTTCCAATGAGCGCATTATAACGTTTAACACATGTGCTAAAGTGGTTGTCGTTGATGATGGTCTCAATGGTGGCCATGGTGATGATTGTGGTGGTGGTTTTAGCGATGGTGATGCTACCCGATGGCATCGTCGTCATTGGTATATATTTACCATCGCATCCTTTCCTAGACATATAATAATATTATGTAAATCTAAGGTATAATTTAGATTTAATATATATAATTCATGAATTCAAGCTTACATACAGGTATAGTTTTTTTTGCTATTATTATCTGCAGGCAAGTCTTAGTGGTACTGAGGTCAAGGAGGGTGGTATTGCTACCTCCCTGTCCTAATGCATGGCGTTCTATCTTGATGCGTAATAATTTTTAGTCAAATACATGGTTCTTAATAAACCATAATATTAATATTTTCTTAGCATTTCTTGTCCTAATATGCAATTATGGAAGGGGTTACTGACTTTTTTTATTTTTAATTTATTGGGTGACTAGATGTTTAGATAAATTTAATTAAATTTATTTATTTTTTCCTTTTTTCTTTTTTTCTTTTTTTTTACTTAACTTAAGGAAAAATATTCATACCCATAACATAAAATTATTTGGTTTATATATAATACATCTCTTAAAACCCATAATAAAGTATTTTAAATAAATATGATTGAACATTATATATATCTAACCATATAATAAATTATTTAAAGTATCCGATAATAAAATATTTTAAATAAATGTCCTTGAACATTATATATATCTAACCATATAATAAAGTATTTATATCTTGATTGTGCAAAGTGCCAAAACCAATAAAATTCATTCTTGATGTAGCAGTAAGGGGTTTTGGACCATGAAGAGCTATGTGGTACGGTAAGAGTTGAATAGATTACATTAACACAAAACAATTCACCGGCTTTTAGTTAATTCCTGAGCATAAAATTAAATGTCTATGCACAAGTTGGCTCCAGGAATGAAGTCAAGTCGGACCTCTTAAGGAGAAATTGGCATGCCCAAAACTTGTATAAATACACGGTCCACCACCTCATTCTTGGAACCAACTCGGTGATCTAAGGAAGAAATTAGTGAAGCAAAGAACACAAGAAAACTCGAACAAATTAATTATTGTAGAATTTAGGCTTCTATGATCCATCATAGTTATAAAAAGAATTTCGGCGTAAATCACATATAGAAAGACCTTTGTCGACGCGTTTCGAACCAACTAGTGTGGTTCATCATCGGGACAAGTTGAAGAAGCAGATCCAATCTAGCATGTTAAATAGTCTAAGCAAAGACTCCAACGGCTACAAAAAATTAACAACTAATTCTTGACTTTGGGACTCTGGTCAAATATTCATTTATTAATTTAATATTATTATTTTATTTATGGAACCAAGTTAAATTAGGTAAAAATAAATAAAATAAATTAGTGGTTAGTTTTTTAAATTAATTCATTTATTACTTTAAATTATTGCTTTTATATAT
>APFE030360898.1:0-12884 GCA_000404065.3 Pinus taeda | reverse complement strand
AACCATATATATATTTAAATTTATCTAAAATATATGTAGTATGTACACTATTAACCATGATCCAACAGTCTAAAAAATTCACAGTTAAATTGAGCTTTTCCTAAGGTTGGGCCCTCTACTTCCATTCGATTTTTCTGAAGAAAAGCACACACCTATTAACTATAGGAGAATAGCAATAATACGTCGTACTAAATACCAAACCCTAATCATGCATATAAGATAATATAAAAGTAGAAAATTATAAATAGTTATCTATTACAAAATGAATAGATAATAATGATGGCACAAAGGTTCAAGGCACAATTCAATTCATTCTTAAGTAGCAGTAAGGGGGTTTGGACCATGAGGAGCTATGTGGCAGTGTAAGAGCTGAATAGATTACATTAACACAAAACAATTCACCAGCTTTTAGTCAATTCCCAAGAGTAAAATAAAATGACTATGCACAATTTGGCTACGAGAATGAAATCAAGTCGGACCTCTTGAGGAGAAATTCAAATGCTCAAAACTTGTATAAATACACACTCCACCACCTCAATGTAGGAACCATCTCGGTGATCTAAGGAAGAAATTGGTGAAGCAAGGAACACAAGAGAAATTGACCAAATTAATTAAAAAAAAAAACTCAGAGAAAACTGAAGATGACCGAGGAAAAGGCTACAAGAAATTTGAGTTGACTAAGGTTGAAACGAAACTTCTGAAGTGAAACATCAAAAATGATATGATTATTAAAGTAGAGAGTGATGGTTCTATGTCATTTGGCCTTGCTAAATTAATTTATGAACGGGCTAATGACACACCTCTAATCGAAGGCTCAATAGTACACACCATAATTTACCTTGTTGGACCAAAAAACTGTTATAGACATATTTGGGCACTGCAACCCCAATCTCATATGTCCATAAACCAAGGGCTTCTAAGCCCCCAAAAGTGTCGTTTCATACCCTAAAGGAGCAAGGTCAGCTAATTACATCATCTCCCAGAAGTTATCCCTAAAAAACTACTCAAAACTGGTCAAAACTGGACCATACAGACTGCTTAGTGCTAAGGGTGCGATGCATCTGACCTGCTACATGCAAAAAGTGTGATGCATACTAGAAAGCCCTTGTGCAGGATGCGATGAGCGAGAGCAGACAAATGGCAGAGGCAGTTGGCTAGGTGGAAACCCAGAAAATCTTCTATAAACTACCCATTTGACACTTGCCTCTCTGAATTCGCCCAGGTATGAGTAAGCGATCATGAAATCTCCAAGTGGAACCTAGAACTATCAAAGAAATGACACTAATAAAAATCCCAGAAGCTGACTCACCCACCTGCAAATATCTATATATGGATCCCTCATACTAGAGATTCAAGAGGCTGGAATTTTGTGTTTTGTAAGGAAGTGTTGTTGGTTTCTCTGTGAAACATTGTATTGTTGGGTGATCTAAGCTTTTCATGAGGTGAAGAGGGCTTTCATGCTGGGAGGATGGCACTGGATCAGACAGCTTGGTTGTAATCCTCTCATCTACTACTTCTATCAATAAAGCTATTTGAGTTTTCCTCCATATTCTTATATATTTCTCAATAGTGTATTGATATATGTATTTGTATGGTTAATATATATCTAATCCTATATTGTTTATGATTATAGATCTCTATGCTTTGATGGCATTTTGTTGCTTTGACTCTACACGTGTTCTTTGAAGTGGGACAAGTGAAAAAGAGTGGCGAAAGCTCTATCAAAGGAGAGAGGAAACAAGTAAGGAGCTAAGCGAAAGACTGAGGTTGGTACTCTCTACTTCTCTCTCATCTATCTCTCATAAAGCAAAACACAAGTGACTTTAAATTGTTTGTTTCTAAGATAGCTACCCATCTTAGTGGGACTAGCAGCTCTGAATGGACACTAGTTTTTCCGATAACAAAATGGCGACTCCACTGGGGATCAAACCTAGAATCTCTGGTTTCGCAGCTCAGTCTCATCCCTTGAGCAAAAACCAAGCTCAATCTCGTCCCTGGACCATCGCATTGTCTCTCATTGGTAGTCTGGATGCATCACACCTCCCGTGTGCTGAAGGTGAGATGCATCCATGTTTCCCTGCGTTACAGGTGCGATGATTAGGTAAGATTGTTTCTGCCTCCAGATTTTGGTTTTCTCTTCATTGTCTTCAGCTTTATTCAGTAGTTTTGTTGTCTGTGATCAGTATATCACTGTTGAAAATCCCTTCCTTTGCATTATTCAGCCTCCATTGATAAAGAATTGTGAATGTTTTTATGTATTTTTCATCATTTACAGTTCTCCTTTGCAAATAGTATCTTAATCGAACTGTCGTCTTTTGATTTAAAAGTGTCACAAGTGTCGTTTTCAGTCAAAGAAAAGAGTGTCGTAAAGTCTTCCTCTTGCTGATAGTCGATTACACTTTTGCCAATATATTTAATTTGAATTAATAGTATTTCAAGTGTCAAAAGCAATTTTAAATTCAAAATCGCAAAGTGTCGTCTTAGTCTTCCTTTCATTTTTTGAATTTGAAATCTTAAAGTGTCGTCTTAATCTTCCTTTCATTTTTTGAATTCGAAATCGCAAAGTGTCATCTTAAGTCTTCCTTTCATTTTTTGAAAAGAAAATTGTTAGTACTATCGCTTTGAAAGAAAAATAGTTTAGATCTCTACTTAGCATTCTTTTTGTCATTCACACATTAAGAAAGCGGAAAACAAACACATGCATGTGCATTTGCATTTAGACTACATGCGGGAATTTATTTAGGACAGTGCATCTTAGTGTGTGCTCTCTGCTCTACTCTTCTCTATGTTGAAAGGATTTTACTTCTCTTTCCTTAGTAGCTAGGATTTTCATTGCAAAAAGAGAGTAAGTGACTGTTTATCATCTTAGATTGCATATTTAGGAAGTATATCTACATCACGCAGTGAACCTTAAAGGAAAACTTCTTAAGAAAGATAAACTGTAAAATAAACCTCAACGAACATAAAAACTCTTTGGAACCTAACGCACAACATCTAGAAGTCTAGGCTAGAGATGTATTCCGGCATCGTAAAGCCTGGCAACTATCGTTTTCATCATAGGTTGGGTGATTCCTCCTCTTTGATAAGACAAGTGCCAGTACGAACTTGTGCTCCCACGTACCATCGAGTATATATTGGGAGACCATAATAGGTTGTATCCTTTATGCTTAGGAAGCCATGTTTTCCGCACTATCGATCGCAATGCACTGAACACAGAATTCGCAAAGATTGACTATTGTACCTTAAAAAATATTCTACAATTTTGTGATTGGTTTGGTAATCCCTCTATCTATATTTCCAGAGTAGTAACTTTCGTTCCTTTTCGAACTCCTTAAAAGAAAAAGTCGATCTGAGCACTTGTCACTTCAGGCTCATTAAAAATCGAAGGCAACTAGAGTCATGTTTAGCTTTTTCTCGACTCTTAAAAATTGAAAAATCAAGTTGTGTCAAAGCGTCATAAAATTCGTTTAATTCAAAATCACATTTTCTCCTTTTTATTTTGAGTTGATCAAGTAATCCGCAATCGTGGAAGAAATTCAATCAAAACCCCATCGTTCGCGGAGACTAACGAGTCAACTATCTTTAACTATAGAAACGAAACCATTCCAGGCCAAGCGATCTCATTTAACTGGGTCAAAGTCTCCTAGTTTGTTTGAAACTTGTGTTTCAACATCCTCAGAGACTCCAGTTACTCCAACTATTTCTGGTATCCCTGCCTCTATAGAAGGAGTTCCGCAGTTACAAGAGAACATTAGAATTGATCCTAGTGTAATGGTAAACACTTCTATTCTTGAACTAGCTCCATCTAGGACTAATTCAGAAGGTGTTACCCCTGCAACATCTGTCGTTGCAGAGTGTGTACCTCCTTCCGCAACAGAAATATTTTATGGACCTGACGGTCTACCTCTTCCACCTGGACTGATTGCGATAGAAGAGATTGTGGAAGACCTTCCATCCAGTACCCCAATTGCATTTTGGAACTAAGATCCACCTATATCCTTCTACTACAGAAGTTAGTAATTCTTCAATGCAAGTCCCTATAGAATTGCTAGGAAATCTTTTGGATAGACTCGATATGTCTAAACAACAATCGACATCTAGGACTGTGTCATCTAATACAGCAACAGCAGAACCTCCTGCTACTACTCCAACAATGTTTGTTGGTGTACCATCTGTCCCAACTAGCTCTCAACAACTAGATGGAGTCCACCCAGGGACTGTCTCGACACTATGGTCTATTCCTATTTGTTCGTCTGAAACCTTATCTGGAATTTCTTATGTTGAGTCTCAGCAAATTGATTCTTCACGATAGTATCAATTTGAGCAGTCCAGTCTCCAAAGGCCAATTTTCGCTTTGAACACTAGATTGCTGCCATATGGGGGGTAGTATGCCTTTTCATTGTTCCCTCTGGGAGAACAACCATATGAGAGTTCACAACAGAATTTGGGTCAAGCTAGAATCACATCCAGTGGTTGGGTACCAATACTGCCTCAACAGCCAAGAGTTGTATATTCAATACAACAAAATCAACCTGTGTCGAATATTCCCACTACACTAGCCATTGTTACGGTGTCACAAGTACAAGCGTTGCCTGTTGTATGTCAACCTCAAGTCTCTCAAGTCATAATACAACAGTGTCTTCTCCCCATGACACAACCACAATCACCGATTAGTGGCTCCTTAACTGGAGCGACTCAGGCTCAAACAGGTACTATCATCCCTCATCTTGGTCAAACATCCAATATTGGACAACAGCAAATGGCTTCACAACCATGGCTAGTGCAATATCAACAACCACAATTCCAGCAATCTTACCAAGGACCTGAGCAACAAAGCTTTGCGGGTAATGGGCAGCCATATATTCAAAACAGTCACCATCAATCATATCATAATGGTTATTCCCATCAACCTTATCGAAGTTATCAGCATCAAATACATTATGCTGGTATGCAAAGACCCACTACTCAGGCAATCCCATCTTATCCTGGGTATGCTTCGCCAAACCTTAATCAACAGTTGCAACTTTAGAATTACCAAATCTGAATTGTCTAACAAATGATCCAATTGCTTACACCCCTTGGTGGTTGGTGATCCCTCATAAACTTCTGTCAAATATTTCTAAATTCAATGGAAATCCAAGTGAAGATCTGTCGAATCATGTGATGATCTTTCATCTATGGTGTTCGTCCAACACTCTCAATGATGATTCGATTAGGTTTCACCTTTTTCAGTGAACGTTAACTGGTCTGACAACAAAATGGTACATCGAATTTCCTAGAGCTTCATTCAATAACTTTAGTGCCCTCGCCACCACCTTTTTAACCCATTTTCAGTTACCCATAAGGAACGAAGTAGGGACGGAGCTTCTTACCAATTTTAGGTAGACAACAGCCACTCACATATCTAATCATATTCATGAGTGGCGACATTGTCGTAGAATGGAAAAGACATATGTTCTTGATCAGCTGTTAGCTGAATGGTTTATTAAGTCATTGTTACCTTCTATCACAGAAGATGTGGCCAAGGGAGGAGTTGTCACTGAAGAGCAAGTCATTGCTCATGCACAATATCTAGACTTGATTTATACTCAGTCTGGCACGCTCTATGACAAAATTTTTGATGCTTCTAGACCCAAGTTTTCTGTTCCTCCTCCTCCAAAATCAAACAAAGACTCTCATGCCAACGATGGTGTGATAGTTACAACTAGCACGAAAACCACAAAGGCTACATCTAAGAAAGCTTGTATGGTTTCTGGTCAAAATGCAAATGAAGAACTTATTTCCTTAGAGGTGAATGCCGTGTTGACCAACAAAGGAAAAGAACCAAAGAAGCCAGGGGGCAAGAAGAAATGGAAAAGCAAAAAGAAGAAACAGGATGATTCGTCTCCTAAAAAATCTTCTTCAAACCCTTCTGGGAAAAAGAAAACTCCTTTGGCATGTCGCATATGTGATGAAGACCATTGGACAAAGGACTATCCATATAAAGTTGAGATTAAGAAATTCTTTAAGAGTTCAAAAACCTCAACAGTATTGACCAATCTGTTTCCAAACCCAAAAACCAATCTGGTTGCTAGCGACAATGTTTCCCCATCCCAAGTGCTTATGTTGTCCATTTTGAAACAACAAAATGATGCTTTGATATCGACAAGGAATAAAGATTACGGGAATCCACAGTTATCAAACAACAAGGCTGTAGATCAACCTAGTAGTTTGACAATAGCTTCAACCGAAGTTGTGCCACCCATCATTCCTGAGCTAACAATAAAGCCGCCAAAGGGAGTAGTACACAAATTGACATTTAATCCTCATGCCCGAGCAGCACATAATTATAATATAGTAGAGGATCTTACCCAATCGTCGTCCACTATGTCGACACTTGAAGTACTGCAAAATTGCCCCTCCCAAAAGCAGGCTCTATTATCAGCAATAGGGGGGATTGACCCAGCGGATTCCAATCTCATAGCCTTTAATCATAAAGGATATGAACCTCAGTTACCAGCTCAAATCGCTTTCCTCATCCAAGTGAAAGCCCTCAGCAAAACTATTCATCGAATAATTATTGATGACGGGGCATCTACCTGCATTATGTCAATGAGTTGCTGGAAAAATTTAGGATCACCACCCTTGTCAAGATCGTCAACGGCATTAAAAGCATTCAATGGATGGACATACACCCCGTACGATATTTGAAGTAACTTGCAAGTTGAACTGGGGGAAAAATAGTAGAAATTGATGTTGAAGTTATCGATGGAAACCTTGATTACAACATCCTACTGGGAAGGCCCTAGATTTATGTTATCGTTGTTGTTGTGTCAACATACTTCAAAAAGATTGCATTTCTTTTTCAAGGATGAATTACAATCGTTGACCAACAAACCTTTCTCCCAAATAGTTCACAAGTTAGGGGAAGCGTCTCGGTGATCCATGGAAGCTCTCAATCACTTCAAAATATCAGAGCAGGCCTCCTAAAAGACCCTACATTGGTAGGTACTTTTGCTCTACCACCTCTGAGTAATCTGGCGGAAGTAGCCACGGTGGAGACCTACAATACGGTATCTTCTGTATCTAAAAATATTCAGAAGATTTCCAAACATGATGTTAGCATGGATCATCACCACGTATTGCCTCCAAGCCCAATAGAAATATTGTAGCAATCAATTTTCTTGCCCTGGGCCGCAAACCCAAATCAAAGCTCATCGAGTGTTTAGATAGATAGGTCTAAAGAATATGGTACCTATTCAGATCCTTGGTCACATGTACATTCTATAGATGAAGGAATTGTTCAGTCAATGATGATAGGAGAGGCACCATGGGAAGATTACCACCATTGTTCCCATCTTCCGGATAACCACGAAGATTGTTCCAGCGACCTTAATCATCCTTCAGTTTTGATTTCCTATCAAATGTTATAAATACGGTGGATTCCGAGTGAAATTTGTCCAATATTGAAGAAGTTGTCGCCATAAATATCTCGACCAAACCAGATGCTGCATAGAATATTCATGTCAGCAAATCTTGTTCTTCTTCAGAACTGGAAATATATTGCACTCTCTTTCGCGAGTTCAGAGATGTCTTTGCATGGTCATATGAAGAAATGTGAGGCATTGGCACGAGCATAGTTGAACACGAAATTAAGATCTATCTAGATGTCAAACCGGCACGACAACGGCTTTGGCAGGTGCACTCTAAGAAAGCTACTACCATCAAGGCGGAAGTTGAAAAACTTTTACATGCTGGTTTCATTTACCCAATTCCTCTAACTGATTGGGTATCAAATATTGTTACTTTGATGAAAAAGAAAGGAATGATTAGAGTGTGCATCAATTACAGGGATATAAACCAAGCTTGTCCAAAGGACAACTACCCTACACCCTTCATCGACCAGATAATTGATGAATGCTCCGGATGCGAAATATTCTCATTTATGGATGGATTTTCTAGATATAATCAAATAAATATCCGCCCACCGGACCAGTCAAAGACTGCATTTATTTGTCCGTGGGGCACATTCGCGTACTGAGTGTTACCTTTCGGTTTAAAAAATGTAGGGGAAACTTTTCAGAGGGCTATGAATTATGCCTTCCATGACATCAAGAACATTGTTCAACCATATCTCGACGATCTTCCAGCTCATTCGTGAAAGTGGACTGATCATCTGCAGCATTTGAGAGCTATATTTCTACGTTTTCGACACTACAAGATACGAATCAATCCGCACAAGTGTGTGTTTTGTGTCGGTTCTAGTCATTTACTTGGATTTTTGGTTTCAAAGGATGGGATTCGTCTCAACCCATGTGAAGGTTTTGGTGATCATCGATATGCCTCAACCTTCAAATTTGCTTCAAATTCAGAAACTCCAAGGGAAAGCAAACTTTCTGAGGAGGTTCATTCCAAATTACGCTGAACTTGCTAAAGGTTATAAGCGTATTTTGAAAAAAGAAGTGCCCTTCAACTGGGAATAGGTTGCGCAAGCTTCCTTTGATGCTCTAAAGGAATCCCTAATAAAATCATCATTAATGTACGCTAATGACTGTCAAAAAGACTTTAACCTGTATCTGGCTGCAGCAGATACGACCATCGCAATGGTTTTAGTTCATCAAGACAATGGAATCAAACATCCAGTCTATTATTTAAGTCATAACTTAAATGATACAGAAAGAAAATACTCCTATGTTGAAAAGCTGACTCTTGCAGTTATTCAAGTAGTACAGAGATTTCGACACTACATCCTCTTTCGCAAAACTACCATTTTGTCTGATTGCAACCCTATGACTTATATCTTTTCGCGTCAGTTACTTGGGGGAAATATTTGAAATGGATAGCTATTTTGCAAGATTTTGATCTGGAATTCGCAAAATCCAAATCAAAGAAATCTCTAGTTTTCGTGGAGTTACTATGCGGCTTCCCATCATCCTCCAACAATTCAACATCCAAAGCATCAATTGTGGATGAATCTTTGTTTCTGATATCGTCAAGAGATCCGTGTTGTGGAGATATAATCATCTATCTCGAAACACAAACATATAGGCCTAATACCTCTCGCTCAAAACAACGACGTACTCAATACCAAGAAAAAGACTACATGATCATTGGTGATACACTTTACCGTCGTGGTATTGATATAGTTCTGTGAAGCTGCCTCACCCATGAGGAGGCTGTAAAAGTCCTAAATGATTTTCATTCAGGCATGTGTGGGGGCCATCAATCTAGTTAAGCTACGGCACAAAATATTTTACAGGCAGGTTACTTCTAGCCAACAATGTTCAAAGATTGCATAACCGCAGTCAGAAGTTGTCATGCTTGTCAAATCTTTGGCTGCAAAACTAGAATACCACCTGCACTTCTGCATCCAGTAGTTGTTGTTGGGCCATTCGCTAAATGGGGCATAGATTTCATGACATGTAACCCCACCTCAGTTGGGGGGCATGGGTATATCATAGTCACAATTGACTATTTTATGAAATGGGCCGAGGCGATGCCTACATTAAACAACAGAGGTGAAACGGCTGCCCTTTTCTTTTTCAATCAGGTAGTCTCTAGATTTGGTGTTCCACTATCTATAGTCATAGATCATGGATCACATTTCCGCAATCACATGATGGTTGAATTGGCTACCAAATTAGGATTGTCCCATGACAGTTCCACCCTGTATTATCCGCAAGCTAATGGAAAAGTTGAGGCGATCAACAAAGTCCTGAAGCAAATGCTGCAAAGGATGATTGGAGTCCATAAACAGAGTTGGCACCTAATCCTATACTCGGCCTTGAGGGCATACCGGACATTGGTAAGAAATGCAACCGGATTTACACCCTTTCAGCTGGTGTATGTCCTCGAAGCAGTCTTACTGATTCAGTACGAAATTTCATCTCTCAAACTCGCAGTCGACCTTCTCCCTAGAACTTGAGAGGAAGAGGCTTGTTTCTTGGAGTTAATCCAACTAGATGAAACCTGTCATGATGCTCCCTTGGCTAACGAAGCGCAAAAGAAATGAATCAAGGCGCAATTTGACAAGAATGTCAAACCCCGTGTCTTCTTAGAAGGCAACCTGGTCTTACTTTACGATCAGGAATCCAATAAATTCGGAGTAGGTAAGTTCCAATCTTTGTCGATGGGTCCCTACATTGTTAAGCATGTATTAGCAAAAGGAGCCTACGAGCTAATAGATTATGATGGGATTCCATTCTCGCAACCCCAAAACGGGTTGTACCTTAAGCATTGTTATGCTTGACTAAGCATAGTAATCTCTTCATATGCTTTTGCTGCATTTTTGTTTTCATCAAGAGTGATCATTTTGGTTAGGTAATCCACTTTTACATTTGTTGCAGATATCGAACCTATTGGAATCATTTGTTGGATACGCCTACGGAGCTAGTCGTAGTATGCAGAACCTATCTTCTGCAGCCTAGGCCATTTTTTATCCAAGCAGCGAGTTAGTGAATTTCAAAGGGGTATGTATTGGTCGGTCAACAAACAACATTGTTGAGCATAGCGCGTTGATAGAACTTCTCTCTGATGCCATTGCACATGGCATACACCGACTTTTCATTAGGCTAGACTTACAACTCATCATCCTACAACTTACTGGCATCTATTCCATTCGAAATCTAGCTATCTATCGTATGTTCCTAAGGGTCAAGATTTTGGAAAGGCAGTTTGATTCTATTCAATATCAACACATTCCAGAAACTTAAACACATTAACTAATTCATTAGCAAATTATGTGTTAGATAGACACTTGCAACATTTATAAAAGAAAAGCATTTCATCAACATTTGCATCAAGATCATATAACTTAACCAAAATAAAGCTCTGAAAATCAAAAATATAAATAACTGTTTATAATTTTTACAAAATGTTTTGTGTCTAGGACAAAATTGGTCACATCACCCAAAAACTCAAAAATGCAGGAAAGCACCCTAGACTAATGGTGATGGTGATAACAAGTCACCACCTGTGCGATCATATGCGGGAGCCTAGTCCATCAACTCGGCACGCCGGTAGTATGGCACTGTAATCTAAGAGGTAACTCGTCAGTCCTCACATCCGGAATACCAAGGGTGAGGCCCTCGATTTGATCCTGCAATATTGCAAGGGTCTTGGCTACATCCAGATCACGAAGGACAACCCTCCCTATAGCCTCTCCAGCTAGAACAGTAGCTGCTACCCTCGAGTGCACTACTGGTCACACTGGTCCAATATCTGCATGAATAAATGAGTTTGATTAGTCTTGATAACATTTAAAAAACACAAGAACATTATAAAAGTAGTAAACAGAGATATGGTCAAATATTTTACCTATAACACCCCACTGCTTGCCAGCCGGCAACACTAAATCTGCTTCGCCCTGGAAATCCATCCCGGCATATGGATACTCGGCATAGACCATCTGTTGATGGTTGAACCACTCAAAGAAGGCATCAAAGAATGAAATCTACGACTGACCAGCATGTTTGGCCATGAGATCGACCCATCTCTGCATCCGTAGTTCTGTCGGTGCTAGCACTCTGAGTGAAATGTGTTGTGGCTGCATCAGTGGGATCTTCTCCAAGGTGAAAGTAGTCAAAATAGAACCATAAGCAAAGTTATTGGATCTTCCATTCTTCGCCTTGGTAAGCTATTCTTTTATCACCATAAGTATTGCATCACACCAGTTGAATACCTTTGGTTCAAGGCATTACATGGCATACTGCATATAGGACCTGTTGGCCAAGTGAAGAGTCGCGCTGCCAGCTAATATAGTAAAAGTGAATAAGATAGTCCTCAAGGACTGATCAATAACGTTTCTAATACTGATCTTGCCATCCCTGCTTGGCTGAGATCCATCTCTACAATATCGGTGAATGTAATTCCTCACGGATTCGACCCCACGGGCAGAACCTGATAGTGAGAGAGGTGCACCACACCTCGACAAACCAGTCAAAAAGTAGACATCCTAAAAATTCAAAGAGATGGATTCACCTCTAATCTGGAACACTTGGTTGGTAGGATCCCATGCATCGAGAAAATATTGCAACAAGTTGATTTGTTGCCTCATGTTAAATATGTGGAAGAACTTGAGCAAGCCATAGTTCCGCAATGCAGTTACCGTACCCAGATCATGTAAGGCAATCATATCCTTTTCTTCATGCTCACATTCATACCATGTAGCAACCATATTGCTCCGATGAATCTCTGAAAAACAAACAAGAGAAGAATTAGGATCCTGATTTGGTAAAAAACAGGCAAAATTTCCATGAAAAATCAGTACACAAACTTTCCTCCTTACGCCCATCACACCCTAGCTATGTACTGGATGGGATGCATACTAACTGGCCAATGGCCAGCTCAGTATGCATCGCACCTTTCGATTTGTACTAGGTGCAATGGGGAGAGAACAAAATGTTCAAACCCCAAAGGCTCAGAAAATAAGGAAAACATGTTGACAATCAGAAAAGGAAAGAATGCAATTGAAGAGCTCAGGTTTAGCTCCTACCTAGTCCAGAGGGTGCCGAAAATCGTCCACAGAAACTCCCAGAATCAGTGAATGAAAATCGAGGGGGGAAAACACATCTAGAGCTCAACCAATCCCAAATTTGAATGAAATGGTAAAATGAGAGGTAAAAACCACTTTTATGTTATTACTCACGTAATTCAAGTAAGGTATTAGTTTTTTTACTCATTTTCAAGCATGTATGTACATTTCTAATTAGTTTGATGGAGCAATTGAATAGGTAGTACAATCGTCAAGAGAACATAGTGTTAATGGTGAATCGAACATCTTTGACTATTATCACAAGCAATGTTTCCGCAAAGTTCAAGCTCATTAAAAAATAAACCTAGTTATGAGCATATGTTCCCCAAGAGTTTAAGCTTATTGAAAAATGAACCCATTTTCAGTAAATAAT
>APFE030360894.1:0-24216 GCA_000404065.3 Pinus taeda | reverse complement strand
GGCAGTCTTATGGATTGCGAAATATGCTAGAAACTTGCCCTTAGAGGAGAGAATTAGAGTGTCGGAAGTCAGTAAAGGCTCGATCATTTGGAATTCAGCTATCCAACATCGAGATTTAATTCAAAAACATAGCTTCTGGGAAGTGAAAGAAGGCCTTTCAGCACGGTTTTGGGAAGACTCATGGTAGCAGCTTCCAAATCTCAAAGACAGCATACAGGGAATTGCAGAACGAGAAATCAACCAGCTTGACAAGGCAAGTCACTTCTGGAAATCGCAAACCACCCAAGAATATAGAGAATGGAAAGAAGCTTGTCATATCCTACCTTGTAGCTCGGAGCAGACTCAACTTTCTCTATCCTCAGAGCTTCAAAAATGAAAAATTCTAAAGCTAGCAGGTATGGACACTCTAAGATGGGGATATGAGGAAAAGGGGATCTTCACAACCAAGGAAGCTTACAAAATCATCATTAAAGACAGAGTAGTCAAAGACAAAATATGGGATAGAATTTGGAATCCTCCTATTTGGCCGAAGGTTTCAACCTTTCTGTGGCTTCTTTCACACAACAGAGTTCTAACATGGGACAACCTAAGGAAAAGGAATTTCGATGGACCATCTATATGTCTCAATTGTAATAAGGAAGAAGAATCAGCTTTACACCTCATGCAAAACTGTCAGCTCGGAAGGAAATTGTGGGAAAAGGCCATATTCTGATGTCAGAGGGATGTCAGAGTGATGGGGGATATCACCGGCACCCTCCTCAACTGGACTCAAGAGCAATATCAAAGCAAGGTCCTAAACACTCTTTGGCAAATCATACCGGGACTACTGATGTGGAACATTTGGAAGGAGAGAAACAGAAGGATTTTCAAAAATCAATCAATGACATTGGAGCAGATATGGAATGGGATACACCATAACATCAGAGAAACTTTATCTATTAAAGGCTGGTCTAAGGAGGACTTCCCATCGCATCTGCAGGAATAAGCTATATGGGACAATTGGCAGATAAAATTACAAGATCCAACTTCTGCCAATGGAAATACATCTAATCATCAAGGGAACTCTGCAAGCTGGTCCCCGCCACCAATCAATGTGTTTCAACTTAATTTTGATGGAGCGTCGAAAGGAAATCCAGGTAAAACAGGATATGGCGGAGTCATCAGAGATTATCAGGGTAAGCCCCTCATATCATTCTTTGGTTCGATAGGTTGGAATACCAATAACGTAGCAGAATTGGAAGGCCTATGGAGAGGACTAACTCTAGCACAGGAGCAAAATTTCCTCCCTCTGATAGTTGAAGGGGATTCCCAAATTCTTATCAATATGGCATTAAAAATTCAACAGGGAACCCTAGTACAGAAGGTCAGCACTAGCTGGAGAATGGCCACCAGATTGGAGCGTCTTCAACAATGGCTCGACACCAACCAAGCTATCTCCTTCAAGCATATCCGAAGAGAAGGGAACAAACTAGGAGATTTTCTTGCCAATATTGGAGTGGACAGTGGGAAAGAATTCTTTGCAGGATCACTACAAGACATAGCCTCAGAGAACCAACTTTCTACCTTCCATTCCATATTAACAAGAGATATGCAGTTAAGACAAGAACCACACCCGGATGCGGGTGTCAACATGACAAGTCAATGACACTGCATGAGCTGATGGTAGCGGGCGAGGAGATAGGCTGGCGCAAGTGGCACAAGGAGGGCAATTATGGTTCATTAATGCTGGCACGCTATCAAGGTACGTTGAGGGAGGATATCAGTACGAGCGACGCCGACGTGGGACGCCATCGTAGAGCAAGTAGGTGACTTTTGTCAGAGCATCAAGTCCCATTAATGAGGAATTGGGTGAACAGCAAGTGCGGTAAGTACTTCAGGATGATGAGATCAATATCTATATCAATCGCACTGAGCCCGGCACTCCCTCTGGCTCATTCTTGCAGAGATATCCCAGATCGAATTGGCTCACAGGAGTTAGCTACAGTGCCAAGCATTTGGAGACCATCAGTGCTCCACAGAAACCTGCGATAGGTCGGCCTCATCTGCTTATCTCTTCTTGCTTGCATGGCTCGACCTCGCGGTGGTTCCCGAAGGGGAAGAAATTCAGGCACACGGGGGAGGGTTAGAGGAAGAGGAGGTCCTGCTCCTCGATGCATCTCCCAGCTTGTTTCAGTCTCACCTGCTTCTCCTCCTTCTGACCACTCTGGTCCATCCCACTCCAGTTCTTCCTACACCTCCCGCTACACTTTCAAGAGCAAGCTTCACAAGCCTATTATCTCGGCCACTTTCACGGTCCGATTATCAGAGGAAGAAGATGACCTTCCTGGCTTTGCCGAACATTCAATTGATCGAAATCTCTCCCAGAATTCCAAGGACACTCAAGGAGGCAAGGTAGAGGTTACCCCTAATCTTCCAGAGATGCAGCAAGATGAAGGTCATGAAGAGGATGAAGATCTTCAACAAACTTCCTCACACGAGGAGGTCATTTTCTGTGGACCGGCGCAGTTCTCTGGCACTGCTCTGTATCCGGTGATGCCTCCTGGTAGCGGTCTTACGGACATTGAAGACAATGTAATGATTGATTGGGTCAATTCTTCGGGCAAAGCCAACAACAACGATGCAGAGTTACCACCTCGGGCAGAATCAATCAACGGCGAGGGTTGATGGAGAAGATCGGACGGCGGAGGAGGATTTTGGAAGGTCTTTTTTGGCAGAACTTTACGCCTCGAAAAGTCGGCCTTGATGACGTCCGGTGAAAGCCACACATCAACTGGAGGCTTTATCGGGCTCATCCCTGCGGAAACCCCTTGATGGTCAACGGCGGTCCGATAACATGGTGGTTTTTGTGTTGCCGCTGATGTCCTCGTCAGCCTTTTTTCATTGTAATGCTCTATCGTCCTCTTGTTGGTGCTTTTTGGTGGGGATGTCCAGGGACATTGAATCCTGGGCTCTCGTTTTTTATTAATGTAAACAAACAGTCAAGCGCCGAGGGCCGGAATTTTTCAGACAGAGCGCTGGTTTTAGCCCCCTCAGAGGTTGCTACCTCTTTGTAAATATTTTTCTCTTTTCCTTTTACTTAATAGCATAGTCTTTACAGAGAAAAAAAAATCTCTTACTTTCTTGAGTTTCAATAGGCCTCATTGGTCTCCTAGAAGTTAATAATTATCATTATCATTCATATTTTAAACTAGTCTTTAATCCTATTACTTATAAAATATTATAAATTTTAAATTATTATGCAATTTAATTTAATAATTTAATTAAAATAAAAAATAATAATTTATAGTTATTTTTAGTAAGTTTCTAAAAAATTTTATTAAAATTTAATTAAAAATTAGAAAATTTTATAATTATACTTAGTTAACTTTACATAATTTTAAATATCATATATATATATATATATGAATTATTTTTATATTTGAAAATACAATATGATGTAAGTTTTAGGAAGGAAGGGTAACTTAATTTGGGATTTCCATGGGAATTGAGTGTTATGTGTTTGTGGAAGAGGTATATGCAGACATATAGAAGTTAGATGTTATAGTGGTAGTGACTAATGTATCTCTAATACCAAACCAACTAGATAACTTATTTCTCTAACAACCCTATTGTTCATTCCTTTACCACCCCAATTACTTAGTCTTCTAAATACAACTACAAAATACCATAAAATTTTCCTATTAAAACATTACCATCATCCAAAATCATACCTTAAAATTTCTAATTATAAATAAATTCAAACCCCATAATTTATAAAAGCCACATACACATTGTTATTTTCAAAATCCATGTATAACAAACTCAATGTATTTGTAAACGTTTTTTAATTTGTTACAACGTTTTTATTTATTTATTTTTAATTTAATTTAACAGGATATTATAATATTTTCAACCTTTCAATATTCTTTTACAATAACAATTTTTTCATTTTTTAATTATTATTTTGGGTTTAATTTATTTATAACTTCATATTTCTTTTAATTTGAGATAAATTAATGTAATTATATTTTACAAGTAATATTAGTATAATTATATTTTATAAAAATAATACCCTTATAAAGTTAAGTATGTTAATTTTAAATTTGTTAAATCTTAAATATATATTTTTTATAGTTTTATTTTATTTTATGTGAGTAATCACTAAATGGAACTTTGCATATTTCATATTACACTTATGACTATAATTTAATTTTTGTTTTGCATGGGACAAGATGGGGTGATGATTATGAATGTCTAAGAGACGAGAGAAGGACAACCTGTCTTGCACACACATTTGTGGAGTTGGTGAGCCATACTCAAGAACAAATTTGGGTAGATAATGGCTTATTATTATACTGATTGGGTTAAGTATGTTATGAAAGGGTGGCTTGCATTTTATATAGTTTATAGGGAAGCTCCTCATATATGTATCTTGTGGGAAGTAGCTATCTTTTACAAACATGCCATTCTTGGAAAAAGAAAGTAAAGGAACTTAGTAGACTAATATTGTCAAATGGGGCATGGAGAGAGTGTTGCATGTAGGGTTGGTGGTCATTCTAAGATGGAAGTTGGTCAACATGGAACACAAAAATTCAAGTGCACCAAAATCATAGAGGAGCAATCTCAGGTTTGCAATTATCTTGAACTCTATTCTAGACTTTTCCATAGTGGTGGAAGTGATGGTATCAATGTTTCTAAGGGATTTTGGTCTCAATCAATTCAAGTGTGGCATTCCCTCTTTGGGCTTGTTAATTCTTCATGGAATTTTGTACGTGTGGTATTAAGCTAGTTCTTAAGCCTTTTCATAGTCTTATTACCCTCTTGGCCTGTCTTGTTGGGTTCGAGGGAAAATTTTAAGGATGAAAAATTATCTTAAAGTTTAGAAACCTTGGCGAATCTCACTTTTCCATAATATGCAATCTATAAAATATTTGGCAATATTTTTGTAAAAAATATTCAAATTTCTAATAATTATTTATAGTCTTTATATAAAATCTTGGCAATTTTAAAGGCAAAATAATTTATACTATAAAATATTGGTGAATCCTTCTTAGAGAAAAAATGAAATTAATGAATCATTAAAAAAAAAACAGAAATTAGCCCTTCTGCGAATATTAGCCCCTAAAGCTTTCCCTAATCGGTTCTTGAAATATTCGTTTATAATTAGTTTCTCTACTCATGTTCTTCTCTCATTTTTCATCCCTCCCTTTGGACTCACTCCCATTCTACCTTAACTCCTCCCACTCTCTATGTGGATCAATGTGTTTCTTTTCTTCCATGTACTTCGTTGTTTGGTGTATTTTACAGTAATTTCTCTCACCTCATGGCTAGGAATCACCTTTTGGTGTCCATTCTATTCATAAATGGCCTCTTATTTCCAACATTTGTACTCAAACTTTTTTTTACAAAATATTGACAATCAATGGTGTTATGACCAAAAGTATTGCATGAATAATGAAATCCATGAAAATATTTTGTATACCTAGAGACCTTTTATCTTTGGATTCTACAATCTTGAGGAGAAAAAAGTCTGTATGAACCCTCTTTGCTTCTTTTATTTTGCTATCTCCCTTGGTGCTCTGTCTGATTGTAGCTTCCCCCAAATTAGATCTACTATTTTCTAGCTTGTTTCTTGAAAAACCACATCAACTTCTAGTCCTTCACAATGTCTATCTATCTCCTTCAACTGATTACTCACTCCATGAATTCTACTTGCCTCCTCCAGCTGGGTTTTCAAGTTAAGGATTTCTTCCTTAAAATCATATTCCCTCTCTTAAAGTATTTGAAGGATATTTTTAAAATGTTTGTTTTCTAATAAGAGATTTTCTATTTTGACCAATGTTGAGCTAAACTTAGCTTCATCTCCAACTAATGTCTCCTCTTTATAGTCAACTACTTTAATACTGGGAGAACAAATCTCATATAGGTGACCACTTTCCCTCTGAGGGTACTTTTTTTCTTCTTCATTCACTTTACCTCTCCTCCTTCATATAAAATTGTTAGCATGTCCCAAATCTCTTTTACAGTCTTGAGATCCACAACTTTCTCAGGTCCATATTATCAACACTGTCATTGGTTGAACATGAAGAAAACGACCCTGCTATTGTTATGATGCTTCTCTTTTTTTATTATCAATCGTCATTTTTTTTTAACAAATGTTACCCTCAACTTGGTAGGAGCCACTAATCCTCTCAAATAATTTGCTGGCCACTCTCAGCTTAGAAGCCCCAGCTCCCTATCAATTGTTTGCTAGCCACCACCAGCAAGGAGCCACTACTCCTATCTTGGCAAGCCACCACTTGTTGGAGGCAACAACATCCTCAAACTCTATGGGTCATGATTTCATTCATTTTTAGACTACGCCCCTAAGCAAGCACATGAACTCTGCAACGCATGAACAAACTAGCCCTCTCTACAACACAATTTCTTCCTCTTTAACTATGATCACTGCTACAGATATACACACAACTTCATTATGCATTGTAGCTCAAACTTTATCTCCAACAATAGTATAACATATTTATGCTAACTTCTCCATCATCAAGATAGACTAAACCAATCAATTAATGCGTTTATTCCTTACTTTCGGTGATTAGCAAATATGACCAAAATAAAATAACTAATGCATTTACTCTTTACTTTTGGTTATCAAATCAATGATTAATTGTGTTCATTACTCTTGATGACCAAACCATAATCTCTCTAAAGATTGACATGAATTCTAACCACACAACATTGTTTCCAACACTCAAAGCAAGTCTTAAAATAAATTGAAGGACTAAATAGACTATGAAATACTTGGATAGGGGACTCCATTGAGGACACCTTAAAAAATAGCTTCCAAACAAGCCGAAAAATCCATTTATAGCCTACTCCTCGACTTGGCCTAACAAATTTGGTTTCCTATTAATGCAAAACTTATTGAGAGTAAGGATAACATTATCTTCAATTGTTCCTCTCAAAATGTAAATGTTTTAAGCATCTTTCATGATTCTCCACTTCTCCTCCTCACCTTTCCCTTGGGCATTTTTAATAGAGCCTAGCATGGCAGTACATCTGGGAAAGTGGACAGAGACTTACCTTCTTCTCCTCGTCAAACTATATACATTTTTTCATAAATGGAATTAGCAAAATTACATTCAGTAAACTCATCACACTAAAGTTACGTTCTCACTTGGTTCTCACTTTAGCACTTCGAAAAGAGATTACACATACAAATTGTAAGTGACTCCCTCTTAATTATTCAGTGAATAACAAAAGAGTATATCTTTAAGAATCACTTATTTCAAAAGTTACCTTTACACCACAAGAAAATTACAATCAGCTACTTTCTCTCACATTTCTTGGACAGGAAGAAACAACTTTGAAATTAAAAATTGTCCAAATAAAAACCTTAATTTTATTTTTACTTCAAAACCAATCGTCTTTATTGTCCTCGCGGGTTATTATCTTGAATCCTAAATCTCACTCCTTCACTATTTCACATTTTCTTGAAAAATGAATTAGAATGAAAATAATATAATACTGACACCTTGAAGAAGTTGTACTTATGTTTATCTTATATAAAAGCATAAATGTTTATTACGAGGGTATGACTACCCTCACAACTTTATAGGGGAGTGAAAGTCCTTCCAAACATAATTACTGACATAATGCTATTTTTTTTTGGGAAAAAACTATTATCAGTTTGTACAAATCATTATAAAGTAGTTTGGAATACATCATTGGTATCTGCTCTTCCTCTTTCTTTCCTTATTTTTTTTAATCTTTAACAAAATCACATTATCCTTTGGCAGAAAAAACCACTGGTTATGTGATGGAAGCGACCTTTTCGATTATGACCGCTGAACAAAACCAAAAGAAAAAATGGCAGTGAACCGCGTTTTAGAACACGCAACTAAACAATGTCATCACAAGATTGCATCGCATCTTGGGCTGCGGATAAATAATTGCAACGAGCCAAGGATAATTCTCGAAGAAAAGACGTGACAGAACTAACAACTCAATCAAAACAAACGACATGCTTCTCGTATGCACTGCAGAGACATAAAAATGCAGTAGTCTATAACGCGACTTTTTGAAAGCCTTTCCGGCAGATTTTTCTGGTCAAAATCCGGCAGCAATTTATAGCAATTTATTGGAATCCCAAGTTTGATAGCTAGTTTCTGCACAATCAATGGCTCCCAGGGGTTTTTCAGGGCGCTGAATCGAAATATGCAGTTAAAAAACCATTTTAACAGCTAAAAATCAAGATTTAACTTCATTTCTTCCGCCGGATTCCGTCACCGGAATCTCCAAAAAATCGCATTATAGACCACTGTTTATGTGATGGAAGCGACCTTTTCGATTATGACCGCTGAACAAAACCAAAAGAAAAAAGAAAAAATGGCAGTGAACCGCGTTTTAGAACACGCAACTAAACAATGTCAGCACATGATTGCATCGCATCTTGGGCTGCGGATAAATAATTGCAACGAGCCAAGGATAATTCTCGAAGAAAAGACGTGACAGAACTAACAACTCAATCAAAACAAACGACATGCTTCTGGTATGCAGAATGTTATAAATAGACGCAGCGCCAGAAATATTGACGCTCAGTATTGCACTTGCAGCAATTAAGCTCCAGTCCTAACCTCAAGTGTTTCGACGCTGGTGATAGTGAAGATGAAGAGGGCCAGCATTTCAATGGGGCAGGCAGTGCTATTTGCAGTGATTGTTGCGACAGCCATTTTCATTGAGCCTGGAAAGTGTCAGAGGCCGGGAGAGAAGGTGCAGTGCAAAATAATGGGAACGCCATGTTTTATGGATATTCTTTCCTGCCCCAACGATTGCCCTGAACGTATACCAGAGAACCCCGATGTCAAGGGCTGCTACGTAGATTGTTCCATTGACTGCAATGCCATCTGTAGAAGTAGGGTATCTATATCTAATTTTTAGAAATCAAATTAATCTGTCGATTTGTAAGAGGTTCATTTTAACTTTCATTTTAACGTTCATTTTAAGAAAGAAGAAGTAGTAATTAATAATCTCAATGGGTTAACTAGATATTTATTATTTATCATCATCGAAGCCTTTTCTATTCCTGACAATGAGTAAAATGTCCACTTTAAAATTCGAACATTTTCAACCTAGGGTACAATTTACCTCCAAAATCTTTTATAGCGATTGAGAAATGTAGTTTCGGATAACTCATTTCTCATCATCGAAGCTTTTTCTATCCCTGACCATGAATAAAATGTCCACTTTGAAATTTGAACATTTTCAACCTAGGATACAATTTACCTCCCAAAGCTTTAGTTTTTAAGAGAGATCGTTTTAAATATGATTTTTTTTTAAGTTACTGGTTCAGATTATTTTAAACTTGAAATATCAAATTTCTTATTTTCTTATATTTTCCATCATTAAATTTTGTATTATATTCAATATATTAAATTTTTTGATATTTTAAATAAAATTCACATGATAATTCTTATATTTTCCATCATTAAATTTTGTATTATATTCAATATATTAAATTTTTTGATATTTTAAATAAAATTCACATGATAATTAGTAGATTTAGATCTGGATTTAAAATAACTCCAGATTAATTTTTTCTGATCTTTTATATCTATCCGTGTGTTATATCTCCATTTCTCTAGAGAATGCCTACCTACCCTTTAATTTCATCACATCTTTACTTCACACCGAATTGCCTAAACGTCTTATAGATTAAGTTCATAATCGATAAAATTTTGTTTTGCAGACCGAAGAGCAAACTGTTCAGGAGTTGGAGCTGCTTGCTATGACCCTCGCTTCATAGGAGGAGATGGCATCATGTTCTACTTCCATGGAAAGAGTAACCAGGATTTCAGCCTCGTGTCTGATGATGCCTTGCAAATCAATGCTCATTTTATTGGCCGCAGGCCTGAAGGGAGAACCAGAGATTACACGTGGGTTCAATCCCTCGGCATCATGTTCGGCACTCACACCTTCACAGTGGGTGCAAATAAGGTATCCAAATGGGATGACGGGGTCGACCATTTCTTCTTCGCCTTTGATAAACAGCCCCTCACCGTTCCTGTGGGATATCGTTCGCTCTGGAAGGCACCGTCGGGCGACCTAATCGTCCAACGAAACGAAGAGCACAATGGCATTGTCGTGTTGATCCCGGAGATGGTGGAGATATTGGTGAGGGTGGTGCCCGTCACCAAGGAGGACGACCGCGTTCACAATTATCAGATTCCCTCTGACGATTGCTTTGCTCATCTGGAAACCGAGTTCAAATTCTTCACACTCTCTTCAAATGTGGAAGGTGTTCTTGGACAAACTTATAGGCCAAATTTCAGAAACCCAGTGAAGGTGGGAGTGCCGATGCCTATCATGGGTGGGGAGAACAAGTACCGTACCTCGTCTCTTCTCACGGCAGATTGCAAGGCCTGCATTTTCATGCCGAATCCTTCACCGGTCCGTGAGACTGAGAACTCGCACCAGCTTATTATAAAAGCAGCAGCAACCAGCTTGGACTGCACCGGAAAGTTGGGGGACGGGCAGGGTATCTTCTGCCGAAGATAAATACACTTCCCATGCTTCCATGTTTGAATAAGGAAACTGTCTTCCATTTCTAGCTGTTGAATCTTTATCTATCGTTCACCTATTTATAAATTGGTCACTGTCGGCTCTGGGTCTTGTAGCAAATTTTCCTCCGTTTTTCGCGCTCCATCTCAGTTCTGGTCAATGACACTGTGATACCCAGTCGGACGTTGCAGTATTCGCAGTTATATTGTTATAGTAGGCCGTTGCTAGTAGATGGCCTGGTCTGCCTCGTTCTGATTTCCATTAGGTCATCGGGTACGGATGTGTGGGCTTTTAATTGCTTCGATAATTTGAGATGATGGGGATATGTCCTCCAGTTTGAGTATGTTGTTTAGTATTTCGGAAGTATGCTGGAAAAGATTCACCCATTCTTATGTACGCGGAAGGTTAAAAACAAGAGTGCCTAATCCACGTCCTAGAACTCATTTTCGTGTCTAAATTTAATAAAATATATAAAGAAAATTAAATTAATAAAGGCTATTTAATTTAATTTCATTATTTATTTGTATACATGAATTGTGTAATTTTAATTTATTTAGTTGTTGAAATAATATTTGCGAAAATAAAATTATCTGAAATAATATTATTATTATCAAAACAATGAGCCAAGTAACGGGTCGAGCTGGTACGTGTGTATAAACTAAAAACCGAGTTAAAATAAAATTCGTGAAAATAAAATTATTTGAAAATAACATTTTTATTATCAAAGCAATGCGCCCAGTAACGGGTCGAGTTAGTACGTGTGTATAAGAACATGTGTTTCCTCTTAAGAGGTCACGGGTTCAAAACCAGAGGGGGTAGAGTATGTATGCCTTTGTAGACTTAGTAGTCAAATCGTTGGGCAGAGGTGGGTCCCTTGTCCCACAAACAAGGGGGTCTCATACACCAATTTGGTGTTTGGCTTCGCCGTGACCTTAAAAATGGATATTATTATTATTATTATAAACTAAAAACCGAGCTCAAATTTGTTCCGAGAAACCCAAAATTTGAAGATAGGGAAAGCACAAAATTTAAGAATCTAGGATCCAGAGAGCACTTTGAGAGCAGTGGGTCCCGATTTATGTTACATAGTTCGAGTTGGAATATATATAAATATATATATTAATTATTTGATTTGGTTTATTTATTAATTTAATTAAATTTAAAATAATAGTTGTATATATTTTTTATAATATATAATACTATATAATAAAAATTATAAAATTTAATTAAATTGAAAATATTAATAGTATATTATCTTTTTTAGAGTATATAACATATTATCATATAAATTATTTATAAAATTATTTTAACTAAATTCAAACTAAAAAATAATATATAAAATTTAATTCATTAAATATAATATAAAATCTATTGTAATATAATATAATTTGTACAACTTTGTGATTGAATAAAAAGGCGAGGAGGTTTATTTCCTAAGTTGCCAAAGTGACACATGTTTTTTGGCATGTAGTTGTTATAGAGAGGATTGAATTGAGATTGAATTTAAATACGACATCAAAATGGTGCAAATAAAAGCAACGTTGACCCAGTAAAGTAAAATAAAGTACAAGATATATGAAAAATAAAATTTGTCCAAATTTTATTGAACCTAACTCAAAGTTGAATATATTTTGAAGTTCGTAGTCGAGAGGTTGGGCCCAACTTGAGGTTGGGGTCGGGTCTTGGTCTTCCTTCATTTCTTAATGAAATCCCAACTCGAGCACTTCCAACTACGCCAATTCCACCCGGACATTCCATTGCTTGTCCACTTTTTTATGAAGTCTATTTAGAGAAGGTCGTGGGCCTATTCTAACCAACACTCAATTATTTCAAATCCATGTGTTGACCACAATACAAAGCCCCACTTAAGATTTGGTACGAATACCCAACAAGTTGGCTCACTGCTTCAACTCAAACTTGGTCATTGGAAGCCCATTGAAATTTCAATACTTTGCAAGCATGTTCCCTAGCAGAAGAAGCACAATATCAAATACTCCAATGGAGCTATGCAGAATGTATTAATGCTCATCCTTTGGGAACTTCTAGTTGGTTTCCATCAATCCTCAGTTGCGCCCACAGTAGATACACTGCTACCCTTTAACACCAAAAACACCTTTGAAAAAACGAGAGAGTCAATATAACTAAAATTTTAATTAAAATTTGAATAATAAATGTTGATTTAAATAACTTTTCTTCCCAAACAAGAAAACAATTGAGTATATACTCTTTTAAAGGCAATGGTGACATTTATGAAAATTGACATTCATGAAAATAAAATAAAATTATATATTAAAAACATAATATTTACTTTAGTTGGAGTAATAGTCGAAGGAAATTAGATTTGAATGAAAAGGATTCGATGAATAATGAAAAGGATTCTAATTTTTTTAGGTCATCGGTTATACCATTGGTTAATACACTATATTTTAATTTAATATAAAGAAAATCCAAAGCTTTTAAAATTTAATCCAATCTTTTTGGAAAATTATAAAGAAGTATAGCTAACGTATATTTTCACTATTGGTCAGCGCCACTAAATTTTAATTTGATATATAGAACAAGTGTAAACCCATTGAATTGACGTTCTGTCAAGGTAAGGAGTTCAGAGGGAGTGTATCTTTATGATTTTCTTTCACTATCAATGCTTCATTGCCCTTTTATTGTAACGGCTACAACCACCCTCCAAAATTTTGGCTCGCGTGCAAATTTCCGAGCCTACCTTCGATCCTGCAAAGAATCACACTTGGTCACTTGTTTGTAAGATGATGATTTCAATCTCCCCTCCATGATCTTAAGAGTTGTCCATGTTATCTTCTTTATGTAGATCGTGTCATATTTGGGCATAGGGGTTTTTGTTTGTCAAGAAAAGGGAATGTTGTTTTTCTTCAAGGGAAAGCATGTGCGCATGAGTGGTTGTCATCACATAGACATGTTTCAAATTCACTTCATTCACTCTTGTCACAGAGGTTGTTGCATCAAGAAAAGTATGTCTTATGCATTCTGGATGGTCTAGGTTGTGACACTAAGTGTCTGTGTGCGATCACAATCAAGTCCTATCAATGTTTACACATGTTTCAGTGATCTCACACTTTGCCATTTTCTCGAGAAACCTAGCCTCATCCATCTTCTTGGAATTATGTGCTTTTCTTCTACAACCATCAATCTTCCTCCCTTTCCTGCTAAAGCCCTGCATGTAGCGACTTGCAGTTCCTGGGCACACGAGTAGGCTTGAACGTGCGGTTATGTGATGGGCGAGATCTCTCTTGGATGTACGATGTATTATATGCCTGATAGAAGGGGAGGGCGAGCATATATATGTGTGGGATGGTGCAGAAGGTTCTCCGTGTCATTGATGTGGGATCCATTAAGGCCCTCCTATGACGGATTGCTTCTTGTCGACATCAGCTCATTATCCAAGAAGTCGATCTAGGAACACCCCCTTCAGTACTTTGAAGCTTGCATGCCTCATTGGCAAGTTTCTCACTTCCAGCGACAGGTTTACATCAATGGCCTTCGACCGAAAGATTTTACGTGGTGTTCGACACCAAGTCCTTTATTCACACCACGTGAATTGTACTGCAGTACCTTGAGGGTCATTATCATTATCGATGATTCCTCTCGCGCCTGTTAACAGCTTACATCATTGGCTAGTAATCAGGTGATGTCTTTCCATGTTCGACTCCAGAACATCTCTCACATGGATCGACTTGTACTTTGAGTGAAGATCGAATGAGATTGAAGACCCCGGATCTAGTTTCATCCATCCGGGCTGCGATATATATTCAGGAAAATAAAGACATCAAATGTACATCATTGCTGCACAGATAATCATCCAGTCAAAGGGATGATGGCTCTACTAGAATCATCAGTCTACACTCAGACGATTGTCTGTCCTATGTACATGAAAATGAATTTATAAAGCTGAGCATGGGAATGCCCGCCTCAGCTAGATCACAAAAATATTATGAAGATAATGTATTATATTGTATCTTATTACAGGTCTCCTTCCAGCTTGAAAGAACTTCGGATCCTCATGATAAAGCATTTCACCCGACATCAAAAAGATTAACGACCTCATGCTTTAGGGGGCAACTGTTATAGACATTTTTGGGCACTACAACCCCAAGCATAAAATGTCCATAAACCAAGGGCTCCTAAGTCCCTAAAAGTGTTGTTCTAACCCCTAAAGGAACAAGGTCAGCTGATTACATCATCTCCCAGAAGTTCTCCATGAAAAAGTACTCAGAACTAGTCAAAACTGGATCATCTCACTTGCTCCATGGCCAGGGTGCGATGCATCACGCCTTATACACAAGGGAAGTGCGATGCATTTCAAAAATCCATTCTATGGGGTGCGATGGATGAGAGTAGACAAATGGCGGAAGCAGTTTGCTAAGTGGATGATCTTGGAATCTTCCATAAACTTCTCCTGGGATGCTTGCCTCTCAGAATCGCCCAAGGATGAGTAAGAGATCAATGAGATCTCCAAGTGGAATCAAGAACTATCAGAGAGAAGACACTAATTAAAAACCCAGAGCTGACTCACACCTTTGCAAATATCTATATATAGATCTCTCATCCCAGAGATCCAGAGGTTGGGGGCTGGAATTTTGCATATTATAAGGAATTGCTGTTGGTTTCTTGAGATAACATCAGATTGTTGGGTGATCTAAGCTTTGTATGAGGTGAAGAGGGGCTTCCTTGCTAAGAGGATGATGCTGGGTCAGAACAACTGGTTGTAACTCTCTTGGCTCTTTCTTGTTTATCAATAAAGCTATTCAAGTTTTCCTCCATACTCATGTCATTTATGTTTTATGCATTTGTATGGTCAATTTACATCTGATCCTAGATTGTTTATGATTATAGATCCATGTTCTTGTATAGTGCTATGCTACTGTGATCTTACAGGTACTCCGTGAAGCTGGGCGTGCAAGGGAACAAGTAGCGAAAGCCTATCAAGAGAGAGAGGAATCGAACTAGGAGATTAGCGCAAGACAGAGGTTGGTCTTCTTCTCTCATCTATATTTCATAAAGGAAAAACGAAAGTAGCTTTACTTTGTTTGTTCTAAGGTAGCTATCACACCTTAGTGGGATAAGCAGTTCTGTGTAGACACTTTTCCCTGTAACACTCTGCAAATCGAGCACCCTAACCCCGATTCCGATCCACAACCACCCTCTCAAGGTGTGCTAAGGAAATCCTCATACAATCTCAATGCTCGAGCCACTCAACATTAAAATATTGTTGAACATTTGGCTCAGGCGCCATCAGCCATGCCAACTCTCGAGGTACTCCAAAGCTGCCCTTCACAGCGGAAATATTTACTATCAGCTATCTGGGGCATCGATAAGACCGATTCTAATTTGACCTATTTCGATCTAGAGAACCATGTTCCAAGACTTCCTCATCAGATTTCCTTTCTTATCAGGTAATCATTAATGAAAATATCATCCACCGCACTATCATTGATGAAGGTGCTTCTATCTGCATCATGTCAGCTACGTTCTGGAAAGATATTGGTTCCCCTACACTGAACTAGTCTCTGAACACGTTGGAAGATGAGCATGATTTGTGACCCTGCGGTGTTTTGCCCAACCTTGCCATCACCCTAGAAGAAAAAACAGTGCAAATCAAATTAGAGATTGTTGACGCTAATCTCAGTTATAGTCTTCTACTCGGCTGAAGTTGGACTCATGCCATGCATTCCATGGCCACCTCTTTGTTTCGTGTGATCTATTTTCCCATCAAGGAAGGATTGTCATCATTGATCAGCTGTCTTTCTTTGCCTCTTCCTCATCTGATGGCAACGTTCTATATGTCAAGCATTCTGGTGCTCCCTTTAAGAGTGTGGGGGTAGGTCTCTTCAGAGATTCTACCTTAATGGGTATTTTTCCACACCCACCTCCTTATGTTGCCTCCGTCAACATGATCTCGGTCAAATCTGATCCTTAGGTCATACCTGCACCAGATCCGGTTGATGCTTAGGGTGACGTCATGCCGATTAGTCCTGCTGAAGTCGATTACGTGGAAGTTGTTTCAGCTGCAGACTCTGCATCCTTTGATTTTCATATGTCAAAGGCCTCTCTTAATATGTATTCTCAATCCCCCTGGCTTGGCACTTTGGAATCATCCGATCCCTTAGTCGAGACCTTCCTCGTCAATGAAGATATCATGGAAATCATGTATCTCGAGGAACCACCATGGATCGATACCCACCATCGCTCCTCGTTCCTGCCTCACTTGGCGGTCATGTATACCTCTTTTGAAGATTCCTCTTCTCCATTTCCACCACCGACTATTACTCATGAAGTATGGTCAGAAGGAAATTTGGGTAATATTACCCAAACGATGCTGATTGACATTTCTATCAAACCCGGTGCGGTGAACACGTTCATATCGGGGTATCTTGTTCTCCAAATGAGATCAAGACATATGCTAGTCTTTTTCAAGAATTTTGTGATGTGTTTGCATGGTCTTACGAAGAAATGCCTGGCATTGATCCCAACATCATGGTGCATGAAATACTAACATATCTGGATGCGAAACCTGTCCACCAACGGATTTGTTTGGTGCACCCTAGAAAGGCTGTTGCTATTAAGGGTGAAGTCAAAAAGCTTCTCAAAGATGGATTCATTTATCCCATTCCCCTTATAGATTGGGTGTCCAATATTGTCCCGGTGAATAAAAACAAGGCACAATCCACATTTGTGTGGATTATCGAGATCTTAATTGTGCTTGTCCTAAAGACAAATATCATACTCCCTTCATTGATCAAATCATTGATGAATGTGCCGGAAGCGAGATCTTTTCCTTTATGGACGGTTTCTCTGGTTATAACTAGATCAATATCACACCGCCTGACCAAGAGAAGACACCCTTTATCTGCCCATGGGGTACGTTTGCATACAAGAAGCTCCCTTTCGGCCTAAAAAATGTTGGGGCAACATTTCAGCGGGCAATGTCCTATGCATTTCATGATATTCGCAACATTGTCCAACCTTACTTGGATGACCTTCCTGCCCATTCTCGTAAGCGACAAGATCACCTAAACCACCTTCGGCATATTTTTCTACACTGCACCAACTCAGAAGCCTCCAAGGAAAGGCCAACTTTCTTCGTCATTTTATACCCAACTACGTTGAGCTAGCTACGAGATTTACCCAGTTGCTCAAATAAGGAACACCCTTTGCATGGGACGAGATAGCCTAAAAATCTTTCAATGATCTTAAGGTTGTCCTCATAAATGCTCCTCTATTGCATCCACCGGATTATTATTGATATTACTTCCTTTACCTAGCCGCAGCCCCTAGCACCATAGATATGGTATTGGTTCAAGACGATGATGAAGGAATTGAACACGTGATCTACTACCTGAGTTGGAATCTCCTCGACACTGAAACACATAGCATGGGCTATCTACAACCCTAACATTGAATTGATTGAACTTCAATGTATCTTCCTAGGTCGTACAACCAACAACATTATTGAATACAGTGCGGCCATCGAATTGTTATCAGAATCCATCGCTCTGGGCCTTAGAGAATTGGTTTTCAACCTCAATTCACAGCTTGTCATCCTTCATCTCAACGAGAAACATTCCGTCAGGAACCCTCAAATATTACGAATGTATCTCCGTATCCGTCTGTTGGAAAGACATTTTGGTAATATTACATATCATCATATTCCTAGATGCATGAATACATTAACAAATGCATTAGCTAATTACGTGTTGGATAGACATTTGTGAAACATGTAAAATATAAGACAAACCATTTGTACCATAATAAACAAGAAAATATAACATATATACATATGTGAGAATGGTTGATACATCAAAACCCGAAAAATAATATTTATGTCTACAATAACATCGGTGACTTGCAGGCCTCATACATTCGTGGCACGCAGACCTCAAAAAATATGTAAGTACTAGACCTAGGAACTACTCAGCATGGTGGTCATGATAGCATGAGACAGCTTGTACTACGCGGCTCAACAATCGGCAGATCCGATCTGAGACTCCCACTGTGTGCATCTGGTACCGCCGAGGCATGTCTCCTATCTGAGCATACTCAGGGATACCATGAGTAAACCCCTAGAGGTTCCTCGCAATCTCTTCCTCGTTATCACTCCCTTCCTGATAAGGGGCAACAACATCAATAGGACGGGGATAACGCTTGGCTATCGAGGACATCCTGACTGGCCGCTCTGGTCCAACATCTACATACACAAGAGAAATGTTATAAGCATGGATATACTAAAAACAATTAAAAAACATCAAAATTAGAATTTGGTTTGGTTTTTACCTTCATCATCGAAGTCCTCCCCATCTCTAAAAAGGGCATATCCGGGTCTCCATGGAAATCAGTGCCACTATACGGCCAGTCCTCCATGATGATTTTCTGTCGTCATAGCCATGAAAAGAATGGTAGTCAGTAGGACATCTAATGATCTCCAATGATCCTGGGCATCAAACAACTCCAGCATTCAAGGAGATTACCTGTTCAAACTTCTTGGTTCACTAGGAGGTATTCTACAGTTCACGGTTACCTGGTAATCCTGTTTACCTAGATCATCCAGAACAATCATTTGATCTATTTGACTCATTAAACATAAAAGATCATTCGAGCACTTGTCCTTTCGACTTCCAATTGAAAGTGATAGAGTCATTGTTACGCAGTAACCTGTCACCGTTGGTCACCGTCCCCGTTGCCCTTACTTTTGCACAAAGGAGGATGCATTTATGGACCTGTGACCAGTGACACAACTTAAAAACAATTGCATTGGATTATCCTAAGTATGAACTTCAAAGTACCTGAAGACACCTTTTGCAGATAAGCCATAAAAAGTGCTCTATTTCCATTAGCACGAGTCCACAGTGTTTTACCCGCGCCAATGGCTTAGTTCCTCCAAAGAGGGCGCGTCCATAGACGCCCTTTCATAGAGCACGGCCCGCGCCACACAATTTGGGCATGATTTTTGGCTAGCGCGCACTGGAATGTTTTTTCCTCCATAACTCATCCAGTTCTCTGAGGAAAAATCCCATAAAAGCAGTCGAGTGTCGTCTTTTCTATCCATGACAACCCAACTCAATGGTTATTCTGGGACAATGCCAAATCCTCAGAAGGTGTCTAGATGCAATGCATATCTCTTCTCCTCCATCTATAAATGCCTGTATCCCCACATTGAACAGGCTAGTGATAGTGATAGTTTTGCAAGTTTGCTAGTGGAGCTTATAGTTTTTGGAGTGACAAGTGATAGAGTTTGAGTTTTGTAAGCTAAGTTCATAGTGAGAATTGAAACCCACCGAAGAGTTATGCTGCCGGAATACTGAGAGGGAGGAGGTGACTTTGCAAGGCCTGACTAGCTGCTGACCCAGTTTAAGGAGATTTCAGCGTCAAGCCTATTTGGTTGTAATCCTTCTCTTCTTTTATTGAATGATAAGCGACTGTTATTATGGTTCCACTCATGTATTTGTCTGATAATATTTGAGTTATATCCTGCTTGACTGATATATAATTGCATGATATTATATTTTACGCTTGTGTGGGATTGTTCTTTGTTTGTGCAGGTGTCCATGCGCGGAACGCAAGGATAGTGACCGGCCAAAGCTAAAGGACAGGAGTGACACCTCTTCCACGAACAATAGCGTTGGATTCCAGGTAGATCTTTCTGATCAACCTTTTAATTATGCAATTAGGAACTTGCGTGCAGCGTGTTTGATTGTTGCTAGACCCCTGTCGGGTAGTGGGATCGCCTTTGTCCACAGAGGGGATTTACCGTTCCCAACAATTTGGCGACTCTGCTGGGGAGATCTGCTTGTTGATTGTTTTTGTATCGTTTGATTTGTAAATTGTGGACGGAGTCTGAAGAGCGGCCAGGCAACCTTCGAAACACTTCTGCTATGCAGAAGTGAAGTAGATCAACGCCACTTCAGTCGATCTCCGGTTCAGTTTACAAACTGAACGATCTTAATCTTGCTTTGCATGTCATTGTTCTCTCGTTTATTGGTCTGAATAAATTTTCTGGGTTAAAATTCTTGCTATCTTTTGCTTGCTGGCTCTGTTAGACACTGTAAACCAAGCCTGGGTTCGTCCCTTTTTATTTTTGCCTGGTAAAACTCGTTAGCGCGTTTGTTTTTCAAACAGTCGCATTGACTAGCGCGTGCTGCTCTCAGACAACTCGCGCTAGTCGCGAGTTGCGGCCTGACAGTCGCGCCACACTGGTTAGTTTTTAAATTAACTTGTTTGCCAGTCTTTTAAGCTTGGATTTGTGTCTTTCTTCTCTTTTTATACCTCCTGGAAGTCTGCTGGACTGTCATTTGGCTGGTGATTTTTCATCCTTAAGTTGTTTGCCCTTGTCCGCCAATTTTACATCATGGCCTTTGTGGTTTTTGTGTTATCAAGCCTTCTGTTGGATTGATGATTTACATGATCTAGTCGTTTTATTGATTGATTTCCATATTCTTCTGGTGGTTTTATGAGTTTTACATTTCATACTGCAAGTGCTTCACTTTTGGCTTGCTTATTTTTACCTGACTTCATTGGGACTTAGCTTACATGGCTCTTTGAAGATATTGGTTTTTTCTTTTCTTTGTTGGATTATTGCTCATTTTTTCAGATCCGGTTATAGATTCTTTGGAATGATCTGGTTATAAATTCTTTGGTTATAGATCTGGTTGTGCATGTCTCTTGAGATCTCTTAAGTGCATTATACTACCTTATAAAAGAAAAGAAAAAGACTTTACTTTTTGTTAATTAGCATTGCTTGTTAGTTTTGCTTTTCAAAAGAAAAAGAAAAGATTTCCTTTCCTGTTGATTAGTTGCATTAGGATTGTTGATTTCGTTTTGTTTGTATGAACCTCTTAACTCTTCTATAGCTAGATTTCATCCAAACGAAACGAATATGATTTTTTGCATGTAGTTGCATTTAAGACTTTTTGAGAGATCACATACGGTACGACCAGAAACTGAAACGTAATCAAAGATCAACCATAAAATGAACTCAATGAACCTAACAACGCATTGGAACTTGACGCTCATATTCTAGAGGTCTAGGCTAGAGACGTGTTCCGGCGTCGTTAAGCCTGGTAGTTTATCGTTGAGTCGTTGGGTGATTCCTCCACGGTGAAGCGATAGGTGCCAGTACGGACTGTGCTCCCACGTACCGTCGAGTATAAATTGGGAGACCCATATAGGCCTGCAACCTTTGAACCATAGGAAGCCGAGTCTGCCGCCCTACAAACCGTAATGCACTGAACACAGCATTCAGGAAGATTGACTGCAGTACGGGAATTCCTTGGTGATCTTCTGATCGCTAAGGTGTATAAGCAGTTTTACGGATTGTTTGGCACACCCTTCTACCTAGATTTCCAGAGTAGTCATCTTTTGATCCTTTTTAGATCGTCTAACAGAAAAGGTGTAAGTGAGCAGCTTGTCACTTCGTGCTCATTAAAAAATCGAAGGAGACTAGAGTCATCTTTTCATCCTTTTCTCGACTCTTTAAAAGTGAAAAGGTCAACTTAAGTCAAAGTGTCTTAAAAATTTACTGGCCACGATCACATAACCCAGTTAGATTTTGTGTGCGCTAGTTTGAGTAGGATTTCGTTTTAATATGGCGACCTTTCCGGGATTTGTGAACCTAAGTCCCCCACCTGACGGGAACGCTGGTCACATACCCTCTCCTGGAAATACTGGTGCTCTTTATATGGCAACATTAACTCTCCCAGGGTTAACTGTCGGGTTACCAGTTTGGCTATTTTCAAACTCTGTGGTCCCTACTGTGTCTGCTGATACCACATCAGGCCCTCCACCTCCCCAACACCCTGTTGAACCAAAGGTAGACCCCACCCCTTCGACACCTACTTCAACGTCCTCTTCTTCGCCTGGTGAAAGTACCCAGGTAGCTAACAAGAAGAAGAAGAAGACAAAGAAGAAAAAGTCAAACAAGGGAACGGTTACAAACACAAAAACGACCACGACCACAACCGTTGTTCCACCACGGACAACGAACGACGGAATCCTTCCCACTCCTCCGCACAAAGTTAAGTTTCCTTGCCGGTTGTGCAAGGGAGACCACCTCCTCCGTGAGTGTCCTGGCATTCCCAGGGTCTTAAGGATATGGTCTTGCGATCAGGCCCGACCCTCGTCGTCCACTGCACCTCAAGGCAATGTTATTTCATCCGCTGGAAATACTAAAGGAAAAGGGAAGATAAAGTTTCCCTGCAAACTGTGTGAAGGCAATCATTTCCTTCACCTTTGCCTTCACATAGACGAAGCCTCCTCTGTCTTGGCAAGTCTTTCGGTTCCCTCACCCCAACTTCTCGTTGGATATCAGAGGCTTTCTGCGACCGTAGATCTTCCTCCTGCTGAACCCCAAGTTGAGCTACACAGTTCTCTGGTTCAGTCTCCTCTTCCGGAACCTGGCCCTACCCAGCTTGTTCTCGACCAACCGTTGGTCGGTGAGCATGTCGACCCGAGTTCATCACCTGTCGACAACCCTGTTCCAGAGGAACGTCACGAGCAGGTTCTTCATATCTCGTCCGATTCTCCTGAGTCAGCAAACGACTCACTTATCCTAACTGTGTCTGAGGATCTTCCCTCGGTCCCGTTTGTGCAAGGGGGCAACCCTACGATTCCCCTACCAAGCAGTTCTGCCGTCTCTTTTGATTGGCAACACTTGACCAGTTACCGCCTCCCCTCCCATGTGCCCTTCCAGGTCACTGTGCATGCCTATGATACGGCAGTACCCAGCACTATTTTGGATGAAGGCGCAACGGTAAGTCTAATGTCATGTGCTACGTGGCAAGCTCTCGGTTCCCCGTCGCTGCAACCGGTCACCCATACCCTGGTGGCTTTTGATGGAAGAACATGTCCATCTCTAGGAATCCTCCCGCAGTGCCCTATTACTCTGGGAGGTAAAACCGTCTACATAGACGTGGTGGTTAGTGCTCTCGATTTCCATCTCCTCCTTGGCCGTGACTATATCTACGCCCTGGGAGCAATCGTCTCTTCACTCTTCCGAGTGATTTGCTTTCCACACAACGAAAGGATTGTAACTATTGATCAGTTATCATTCTTCCCCCCGGTGCCATTCTCGCCCCCTCCCGGTTCTTCGGTTAGCTATGTAGCTAATTCTCCCATGCCGGTACCCAACACTGCTGCCGTCACGCATAGTGTTCTGGGGGCATTGAGTCCCGACTTCCAAGAAAACGACCTCCCATCGGGAGCACTGTTCTTGGCAGCCCCACCTTCCTGTTCATTACAATGAAATCCGGGGCGAGGATAGTTTTCTCCTGTATCAACCTCGTGATAAAATGAAACAGGCCACATCGAGGAGCTCTTCCTGTTTCAACCTCGTTAAAAAATGAACAACGAATCACGGAGCATAGTTCATTCCCCTATGTCAAGCTCCTTAAAAAATGAACTTAGCGCAGTACCTCGAGGATGTTTTTGATCTTGTGGCAACCTCGTTAAAAAATGAAACATGATTGGTCGGAGCATAGTTCATTTTCCTGTGTCAAGCTCCCTAAAAAATGAACTTAGGAGTGCGGAGCATAGTTCCTTGTCTTGAGTCAAGCTCGTTAAAAAATGAATCAAGGGGTCCCAAGCATAGTTCCTGATCTTGTGTCAAGCTCATTAAAAAATGAAACAAGGGTTATGAGGATAGTTCTTTTACTGTGT
>APFE030360892.1:0-13084 GCA_000404065.3 Pinus taeda | reverse complement strand
TCTTGGTGATGCCTTTTGGGCTAACCAACGCCCCCGCTACATTTTAGTCCTGCATGAATCACATCTTCCGTAGTCACTTGAGGAAGTTTGTGTTGGTATTCTTTGATGATATTCTCATTTACAGCAGGACTTGGGAGGAGCATCTCTAGCACATTGAAACAGTATTGCGTATCTTATAGGAGTAGCAGTTCTATGCCAAACTCTCCAAGTGTGAGTTTGGGTTGACAGAGATGTTGTATTTGGGACACATCATAGGGGTGGACGGAGTGAGAGTCCATGAGGAGAAGATCAGGGCCATTAGAGAATGGCCGAAGCCGAGAAATGTGACGGAACTTCGAGGATTCATTGGCATTTGTACTTACTACCGGAAGTTCGTCAAGGGTTTCTCACAACTTGTTGCACCCCTGACAGATTTGACGAGGAAGGGGGCATTCAGTTGGTCGGATACAGCCCAGTGAGCCTTTGACAGGCTCAAGGAGGTTATGCGCAGCTACCCAGTGCTTGCGTTGCCAGATTTTACGCAGCCATTTGTTTTGGAGTGTGATGCGCCGGGAGAGGGGATCGACACAATGTTGATGCAGGGAGGTCACCCTATAGCCTTTGAGAGCCAGAAGCTCCTTCCGCACGAGAGGTTGTATTCGATATATGAGAAGGAGATGTTGGCCATCATGAATGCATTGGCTAAGTACCGGTAGTATGTGGTGGGTAACAGGTTCAGGGTGAGGACTGATCACAACAGCCTCAAGTTCTTTTTGGAGCAAAGGCAGCTACAGGAGAGGCAGCAGAAGTGGATCAGTAAGATCCAAGCATATGACTTTGACATTGAGTATGTCAAGGGTAAGAACAACGTGGTAGCAGATGCCCTTTCATATAGACCAGCCACGTTGTCTCTTATGAGCTTGGATACAGACTGGAGGGCTCGACTCTTAGTAGAGTACTCCAAGGACAGGTTTGCATGTGAGGTTGTGGATGGGCAGGTGGCAGATGACAGGTACAAGGTGGTCGATGAGATCATCTATTACAAGGACCAGATCTTCTTGACTGAGGGGTCTCAGCTCAAGAAGAAGATACTCCAGGCATCACATGATTCACCATTGGCAGGACATCAGGGGTTTACCAAAACCTACAGGGCCATTAGAGAAAGGTTCTCATGGAAGGATGTACTCCAGCACGTCCGGGAGTGCAATGTTTTCCAGAGGAACAAGGGAGAGATGAGCCATCCCGCGGGTTTATTGTAGCCTCTTCCCATTCCGGAGGGGAAATGGCAGAGTATTTCGATGGACTTCATCACAAGGTTGCCCATGGTACAGGGCAAAGATTGTATCTTTGTCGTCGTTGATCGGCTGACGAAGTACGCACATTTTTTTGCCATATCCGCACACTATACAACAGCACAGGTGGTCGAGCTATTATTCAGAGAGGTCTTCAAGCTACATGGTTTTCCTAAGACCATTGTCAGTGATAGGGACAACCGTTTCATGGGTGGGTTTTGGCCGGAGCTTTTCCGATTGGTGGCGACGGAGTTGACACCGAGTACCGGTTATCACCCACAGACGGATGGGCAGACAGAGATAGTTAACAAGTGGCTGGAGGGCTACTTGCGTAACTATGTTAGTGGGCAACAACGAGCATGGTTGAAGTGGCTACATCTGGGGGAGTACTGCTACAATACTTCACATCACATGTCCATTGGTATGTCACCATTACATGCCTTATATGGGTATCATCCTTTATCTTTTGCTGACGTGATGTTTGGTGATAGCAAGGCTCCTAGAGCCAAGATTTGGATCCAAGAGAGTCAGGATATCCTCCGAGCTCTCAAGGATAACATGGCTACAGGGCAGAACCAGCAGGAGCTGTATGCCGATAGGGGTCAGGTGGAGAGATTGTTCGAGTTAGGGAACATGGTCTACCTACGATTTTAGCCATACCGACAGTCGTCACTGAAGCAGAAGGGGGCTGAGGAACTCAAGCCCCGCTTTTATGGGCCATACAGGGTGATACGCAGGATTGGACAGGTTGCATATGAGTTGGAGCTGCCCCAACGCAGCAAGATTCATAACATTTTTCATGTATCATGCCTGAAAAAGGCATTGGGGCAACAGGTGACAGTGGCAGATGAGCTACCACCCATGGATGATGCGGGGCATTTGGTATTGCATCCGGAGGCTATCATTGATACCGGGGAGAGGCAGCTGCGGAGCAGGACGGTCTGGGAATGCTTGGTGAGGTGGAAGAATTTGCCGGATGAGGATGCCACTTGGGAGAGTGAGAAAATCTTGCAGCATCCATCACTTCAGTTGCTTGAGGACAAGCAACATTTTGCCAGGGGAGACTGTAATATTCCTAATTAGCCATGGCTCATTGGAATATTTGATTTTGTGTCTTCTATAGTTATTTGTAAATAAAAAGTGAGGAAGGGGGACATAACTCACTTTTAAGATAAAACGTCACTTCTTAGTAGCACAACGTTGTGACTTAAAGGGGAGCCAAGGGGGCCAAGAGGGACGCAGAAATGGAGCCCACGCAGACACATGGAAGGACTGCGCAGAAGGGAAGAAACACGTGGCAAGAAAGGAATTATGTAGGAGGAAGTGAACCCTGGGATTGAGAGAGGCAAAGGCTATAAAGGAGAGAGGAGCCCCCTCATTTTGATCATTCTGTTATGAGCATTTGTGATAGTCATTTTGACTTAGAGCACGCTGGTTGTTTAGCTAGTCTGCAACATTGTTTAGTGCATTGACTGTCTCCGTTTGGAGATCTCACCCTTAGCCCCGGGGGACTTCGAGTGCCTGCTCGGGCAAGGTATTTCCATTGGCATTTCAGGAGTAGTTTCATCAGCATTTTAGCAGCAGTTTCATCAGCGTTTTGGAGGACTGCGCAGCACAGAGAGAGGGACGCAGTTCCTTTTGCAGGAGTTCTTGGTTGAGGGTTTGCAGTAGGATTTGTGCTAAGAGATAGAGAAGGGGATCAACCCTTGCATATTGGAGAGTTTTGGCAGGGGTTTCAGGTAGATTTCTGGAGGGTTCCATTCAGTGGCAGGGCAGAGCATTAAGGGACTGCGCAGAACCCCAAGGGGGTGATTTTCGGGGGTCGGCCATTTCAGAAAAGCTTTCTGGGCTTTTCTGGGTTTCTTGAGTAGAGTTTGATTCCAGAGTTTCAGCCTTTTCTGAGGAGAGGAGCAGCCGCAAATCCTCATTTTATTTCTAGCAAAGCCACAGCACAACAGTTCTCCAACAGCTTGAATGCAGTTCAGAGAGGGGCCATTCCTTTGCTATTTTGAGTGTATTTCTTCACTTACCTTGTGCAAGTCGAGGTGCCATCTTCCTGATCACCTCTTATACTCATTCTATTACTTAGTATAATAAAATGGCTTAGCATTCTCTCTGCATTTCTTGAGTATCTGCTTATGGTTATATTGATATATGTTGCACCATTGTTATTTGTATCTTTTTGAGCATTCTCGGTTATTATACCACTTGTGTGTTTCTCCTATACTCTTAGACAGAGTTTGGAAAGGGCCAGGTAGCCTCCGGATCTTGTCCTCTTTTAAGAGGTGACATATCTCGTAAATTCCCTCCCAGTCCATATCTTGTTGGAGTTTGCTTGTGTTTGAGGAATATTCCTGATAAGGGATACTACAAGATTTCTCAACATGGTATCATAGCTAAGCTGACAAAGTCATGGAAGGGTGAGATCTCTGAACGGAAACACTCAATGCACTAAACAGTGCTGCAGACTAGCTAAACAGCCAGAGTGCTCCAAGTCGAAGTGATCCTCTCTCAATCCCAAGGCTCACCTCCTCCAACGTAGCTTCCCTCTTGCCACATGTTTCTCACCATCTATGCAGTCACTCCAAGTGTCTACGTGGGCCCCTCCTCTACGTGGTTCTTTGGCCCCCCTTGGCCCACCTTTTAAGTTACAACGTTGTGCTACTAGGGAGTGTCTTTATTCATGAAGTGAGTATGCCCCCCTCTCCTCACCCTTTTATTTATAAATAGCTATAGAAGGCAAAATTGAACAAAATTGAATATTCCAATTAGCCATGGCTAATTAGGAATATTACAGTCTCCCCCGGCAAAATGTTGCTTCTCCTCAAGCAACTGAAGTGATGGATGTTGCAAAATCTTCTCACTCCCAAGTGGCATCCTCATCTGGTAAATTCTTCCACCTCACCAAGAATTCTCGAACCGTCCTGCTCCGTAGCTGCCTCTCCCTGGTATCAATAATAGCCTCTAGCTGCAATACCAAATGCGCCTCATCATCCGTGGGTGGTAGCTCATCTGTCACTGTCACATGTTGTCCCAACGCCTTCTTCAGGCATGATACATGGAAAACGTTATGAATCTTGCTGCCTTGGGGCAACTCTAACTCATATGCTACCTGTCCAATCCTGCATATCACCTTTTATAGCCCATAAAAGCGAGGCTTGAGCTTTTCAACCCCCTTATGCTTCAGTGACGATTGTCGGTATGGATGTAATCGTAGGTAGACCAAGTCTCCTACCTCGGACTGTCTCTCCACCCGACCCCTGTCAGCATACAGCTTCTGCTAGTTTTGCGTTGTAGCCATGTTATCCTTGAGAGCTCGGAGAATATCCTGACTCTCTTGGACCCAAATCTTGGCTCTCGGAGCCTTGCTAGCCCCAAACATCACGTTAGCAAAAGATAAAGGATGATATCCATACAAAGCATAGAATGGTGATATACCGATGGGCATGTGATGTGTAGTTTTGTAGCAGTACTCCCCCAAATGCAGCCACTTCAGCCATGCTCACTGCTACCCACTGACATAGTTACACAAGTAGCCCTCTAGCCACTTGTTAACTATCTCTGTCTGCCCGTCCGTCTGTGGGTGATAACTGATGCTCGGAGTCAACTCTGTCCCCACCAACCAGAAAAGCTCCTGCCAAAACCCGCCCATGAAACGGCTGTCTCTGTCACTGATGATGGTCTTAGGAAGACCATGTAACCTGAAGACCTCTCTGAAGAACAGCTCGACCACCTATGCTGCTGTGTAGTGTATAGATATGGCGAAAAATTGTTCGTACTTTGTCAGTCGATCAACTACGACAAAGATACAATCCTTGCCCTGCACCATGGGCAACCCTGTGATGAAGTCCATCGAAATACTCTCCCATTTCCCCTCCAGAATGGGAATAGGCTGCAATAATCCTGCGGGATGGTTCATCTCCCCCTCGTTCCTCTGGCAAACATCTCACTCTCGGACATGCTGGAGTACGTCTCCTTGAGGCCCTTCCATGAGAACCTCTCTCTAATGGCCTTGTAGGTTTTGGTAAACCCTTGATGACCTGCCAATGGTGAATCATGTGATGCCTGAAGTATCTTCTTCTTGCGGTGAGACCCCTCAGTCAAGAAGATCTGGTCCTTGTAGTAGATGATCTCATCGACCACCCTGTACTTGTCATCCACCACCTGCCCATCCAGAACCTCACATGAAAATCTGTCCTTGGAGTACTCTATTAAGAGTCGAGCCCTCCAGTCTGCGTCCAAGCTCATAAGAGACAACGTGGCTGGCCTACGTGAAAGGGCATCTGCTACCACGTTTTTCTTACCCTTGACATACTCAATGTCAAAGTCATATGCTTGGATCTTGCTGATCCACTTCTGTTGCCTCTCTTGTAGCTGCTTCTGCTCCAAAAAGAACTTGAGGCTGTTGTGATTAGTCCTCACCCTGAACCTGTTACCCACCAAATACTGGCGGTACTTAGCCAATGCATGCATGATGGCCAGCATCTCCATGTCATATATGGAATACAACCTCTCGTGCGGAAGGAGCTTCCAGCTCTCAAAGGCTATAGGGTGACCTCCCTACATCAACACTGCGCCGATCCCCTCTCCTGACGCATCACACTCCAAAACAAATGGTTGCGTAAAATCTGGCAACACAAGCACTGGGCAGCTGCTCATAACCTCCTTGAGCCTGTCGAAGGCTTGCTGTGTTGTATCTGACCAACTGAATGCCCCCTTCCTCGTCAAATCTGTCAGGGGTGCAGCACGCTGTGAGAAACCCTTGACGAACTTCCAGTAGTAAGTACAAATGCCAATGAATCCTCGAAGTTCCGTCACATTTCTCGGCTTCGGCCATTCTCTGATGGCCCTGATCTTCTCCTCGTGGACTCTCACTCCGTCCACTCCTATGATGTTTCCCAAGTATAACATCTCCATCAATCCGAACTCACATTTGGAGAGCTTGGCATAAAACTGTTGCTCCTCCAAGATGCATAATACTGTCTCAATGTGCTGGAGATGCTCCTCCCAAGTCCTACTGTAAATGAGGATATCATCAAAGAACACCAACACAAACTTCCTTAAGTGACTGCGAAAGATGTGATTCATGCAAGACTGGAATGTGGCTGGGGCATTGGTTAGCCCGAAGGGCATCACCAAAAACTCAAAGTGCCCACAGTGACACCTGAAGGCGGTCTTGGGAATGTCTTGTTCCCTCATGCGAATATAATGGTACCCAAATCTCAAATCAATCTTTGAGAAGAACCAAGCTCCTCTAAACTCATCGATCCTAGGTATGGGGTACCTGTTCTTTAGGGTCTTCTTGTTCAGGGCCCTGTAGTCAATGCACATCCTCAATGTGTCGTCCTTCTTCTTCACCAACACCACGGAAGAAGCAAAAGGAATCGTGCTCGGCCGAATGTGCCCAAGAGCCAGCAACTCCTGAATGGCCCGCTCAATCTCATCCCGATAAGCCTTGGGATGCCTATAGGGGATAGTAATCACTGCCTGTATGCCCTGCTCAAGCTCAATGGTGTGCTCAAACCCCTGGTCCAGTGGCTGTGCTGGCAGAATCTCCCCAAATACTATGGCATACCGGTCAAGGATGGACTGTATCTATGGGTGCACTATCTGCCCTGTAGTCCTTGCCTCTGATGCACGCAACTCCACTTCCCACTCTACGTCTCCCTTCCGGAAGACTGCCTCCATCCGATGAGCTGGAATAGTCTGAGGCAGATATGTGTGTTGTCCCAGTATCTTCTCATGCCTCCCTATCTTCTCATCATCCCACTCCATCTCTATGGTCTTCCAATCTATCATGACCTTCCCTAGAGTGATAAGCCACTAAACACCCAATATCATGTTGATGTCGGGAAGATCGACCACGAAAAAGTGGTCAGTCAATGTGTAAGTGCCCATTGTCACAGATAAATCTGGTACATAACATGCATACACCATGGTTTGATCTCCTGGGACCAAAACTGAAAACCCATTGAAGCTCTCTGTCTATATACCTCTTCGCTCAACCATCTATGCATCAATGAAGTTGTGGGTTTCCCCACTGTCAACCAAAACTGATACTCGTTGGCCACATACTGTCCCCCGTACGTGCAACGTCAAATACTTGGGAACTCCTCGCAATGCTGCAAGGGTTCCCCTGGTAGGTGCAAAAGCTGCACCACCCGCTGCTGGTGGTGGAGGTGACAAACAATCCTACGCAACATGACTACCTCCTACCTCCACATCATCCTCATCATCCTCTTCCTCGTTCTCTTGGAGAATACCTCAATAAAATGTGCTTTTCCAGCAACACAGCTATGTCCCGGTGCCCACGGCTCCTGACATGTGAAGCACAACCACTTCTTCTTCAACTCCCTCCTGGCGTCATCATCAATCTGTACTTGTCCTAGATTCCCCTTTGGAGGTGGAACCCTCACATCCTTCCCCTTAGGCTGAAAAGCCTGTCGCTGGGGGTAAGGTGTCCGGGTCCTGGGTAAGACATCATGTAAGTTCCCAGTCCTGCTAATAGCATCCTGAAGGGTGGTTGGTCTAGCGGATTTGACTAGACCCCGAAGTGGCTCTAGCTCTGCCAACCCCTGAACATACATGTATATCCTCCTTGCTGCAGACAAATCTGGCACCATCACTAAAACCCTCAAGAAATCTGAAATGTAGGTCTCTTGGCTCCCAGTCTGTTTGAGCCTCGTCAGCTCCACAGTGTTGTTCCGGATCCCTCCAGTCAAACCTCTCCATCAATATCTTGGTGAACTCAACATATGTCGTCACTGTGGAGTGTTCGAGTGTAACCATCCCATGGAACCACCAATCCTAGGCCTCACCATCCAAATGTAATGTTTCCACCTTGATGGCCTCCGTCTCTGACATCTGGTTAAGCTGGAAGTAAATGTCCAGCTTCTCCTTGGTCTTATTTTGGCCGTTATTAACTTTATTACATGAAATTTTGACCCAAGGTTGTTACAACCCTTTTCCTCTCTGATGATGGGTTGGTATTTTCTTTTGGATGGATGGCTTTTGGAAGTTTGGGATTTGTAAATAGAGTTATTATGCACAAAGTTGTAAGTTTACAAGTGCTTAACACACTAAACGGTTATTATGTTTCTCAAGTAAGCATAGGGTTGTATAACACAATTGTGGTTACAAACATGGGTTGGTTTTTGGTTTTGGAGACAATGAGAGGGCACAACTTGGGCAAGGTTCCTTGAGGTAATGCCTGGAATCAAGATAAGAGGCTAAGAAAAGTCACTTATGCTCAATCATAATAGATCGTATCCATTTGCATTGCCAATTGTGGTTACAAACAAGGGTTGGTTTTTGGTTTTGGAGACAATGAGAGGGCACAACTTGAGCAAGGTTCCTTGAGGTAATGCTTGGAATCAAGATAAGAGGCTAAGAAAAGTCACTTATGCTTAATCATAATAGACCATATCCATTTGCATTGCTTCGTACACAACTTGGCCTAGAGTTGACAATGATAATTGACCAATTTATGATTTTGTGATTGGTGAGAAAGTTCTTGCCACCTTGAATTAGACAACCTGTTGGATTCAAGTGTCCTTAGGAAGCACAAAGTGAGGGGGAGCAGTCCTCAGTGTCAGAAAAAGAGGAACACTAGTCAAGAAGTGTTTAAAATATGCAAATAGGAGCATCCTTTGTTATCGATGCCAAAGGGGGAGAAAATACAGTCTGGGGGAGTAGCTAACACAGAGTATGGAGAGAATGAAGATAGGTGAAACAAGTGTCAAAATAATGCCATCAATATTAAATTGGGATATTGTTGAAAATGGTTGTTATTTATTTTAAACACTATCCAAATGAAAGAGAAAGATACTTAGTCAAAGAACATATTTTGAGACCTTTCCAATGATATATGTTACACCTTCTAAATCCTCATGGTTGAAGAAAAAATATTTTTTGAATATTCATTATACATCTTGCGAGTCGCATAAGTCAACCCAACCAATGGGCCAGTCAGCCTAGCCAGTGAACAGGTCGACCCCAGGACAAATTGGCCCCTAAAAAGGTGATGTCAAACACTATAAATATGCCAATCATGTGGCTCATTTAAGGCAACCAATTTTGTGTTTGCGTGAGAAATAAGGTATGAAATAGACCACCAAAGATTTGGGTTAAATAATTATTATAAAGAAGGTTGAGTTTGAGGAGCAACAAGTAGACTGACATAGAGAAAGGATGTCGAGCTAGGAGAACAAGGGACAAGGTTGAGCTAGGAGAACAGGGATGAGCCAAGAGAATAGGGCCAAAATGAGTTGAGACAGGGCCGAGTTGAGGAAGACTACCAAGGTAAATTGTTTGTTTTATTATATGATTTTATCCCATCTGTTATTGAAGGGGGTTGAGTTCTTCTTATTTAGACCACAAGCCTGTAGGGAACCTTGAAATGAAGTGACAACAGATTTGTAATGGCTATCTAAGTGCTAGAACATCAAGGAAAAAGGTATAGTGTGGGTACAAGCTGCCAGGAGGGGAAATCTTCCTTTGAACGTACAATAAGCCTAAATATTGACAACGATCGACAAAGTATTTGTTGAAGAATGTAACTAGGTTCGGTCTTCATAAATTGTACTTGAGTCAAAATGTAATATATTTGTCAAAATGAATTTTATTATTAATTGAATTGACTTTTTAAAGCATGGGTTTCATGCTTGGGTCAATTGTTATAGGCCAAGCCTCCATTGTAGGCTTTAAGATTGTTTACTTGAGTCAAAAGTCAAAGTTTGTTTGGTCAAAGTCTCCTTGTTGTCGGCCTCATCATCAAGTCGACTTCCCTCAATGAACTCAAATTGGCCTAATATAGAGACACATATGTTCAAGAAACTCATGTCAGCTTATTTACTATGGAGAACCTCCACAGGTCAGATTGACATCTCGCATAAATCTCAAAAGAAATGTTCGGTGGAACACAATGAAGGAGCTCAATTTAGTTGCAGAGATGAACTTGTGATACAAGTGCAGAAATCACAGAAGAAAGGTTTGGTATTTCAGAGATGAAGTTTGGTGTAATCACAGTGAGATAGTGCAGATATTTTAGAGAAAGTTTTAGTGGAATAAAGGTACATAACTTCGACATACCTCATTGAAATTTTTTGGATATTACAGAGATGACTATTCAATGAACCTCAATAATGGAGTCCAAAATTACAACAAAGTTTTGATGTATTACAGTAAGGAGACTCAGAACATTACAGGACCGACATCAGAGTTTGGGGCAGTCACCACAACACTGAAGGCAACATACATTACAATGTTGGTCATCATATGTTACAGTGTTGGTCGTCATTGTTAGTCATCATATATCACAGTGTTGGTCACTACAAGTATATGGATATATTTATAGGAAATTTATAAAGGGTTACCTCATTGTTGCAAGGAGGACGTGTTGAGTGCACATTGGAGGATGAAATACTACTTACAAGACTAAGAGCCAAGGTTGACTTGATGTAGGGAGTCCTTAGTCTAGGTTGTGAGGGCCTTGGTCGTCTCCTCCTGTTTTGAATCTACTGAAGAAAGAATTTTGAGTCGGTTTTACCCTAGAGTGGGGTTTTTCCCTCGATGTGTGCCTACACCTTCTGTCCTCTTCTATTTGTTGCTTGGCATTAGTCTTAATGATAAGAAAATATAAATCAAAAGAAAGAATAATAATAAAGAAAACATCACAAAATAATGTCATAATAAGATAAATCAATTAACTTGCCACACTTTGGATTTCTCAACATGGTATCAGAGCTAAGGTCATGATCAAAGGCAGCTTGAAGATCACTTATGCATCTTTGAAACATTCTTAGTGAAAGGTTCATAGCTTAAGGGCATCTCTAGGCTTATAGAATTAAGATTACAGAGAGCTAGTTCAGCCTTTTCAAGACACCTTGAAGAAGAAGGAGGATTTAGGTAAATCTCAAAGAGACAGAGAGCAAAAAAAAAATTACAGTGAAAAAGTCAAATCATTTCAGAGAGAAAGGTTAGATGATCTCACAGTCTAGAATAAATGTAACTTTGCTCCACAGGATAATGAGGAATTTTTAACAGGTGTAGTGATGAACCCGAGACATCTAGTATCACAAGTATAAGGTAAGTATTATCCTCAACAAGACAGTTCAAATCAGTTTCGGTGAAAATCACAAGGAGACAAGTTCGATCATTGAGTACATATAATCTCATAAGTAAAATGAGGATTACAATGTGATGTAAGCTACAATGAGACAACTTGATCACTTCATAAATTGGGTTCATAGTTTTTTGATGAAGTCATAGTCACAGTCATGACTTTGCTATAGATTTCAGAAGAAGGATTCTGGATCAGTGATATGTTTATAGTTGAAGCACTAAGTGTTGAAGCAATGATAAGGTCAAAGCAGCAAAAAAGTATATTCTATCTTCCACTCGTTGAAGGAATGGAACTTGGTACAACTGCCTATGAAGATCTATCAAGTGCAAGCACAAGGAACCAACTTAAGGAAATCAAGTAAGTATTTTGTACTCAACAAGATGCACTTGCAATAAGTCTAATGAGTTATTTGATGATTGATTGGAAGAAGGAATAACTTGATTTTTAATATCATAGGATTCCATCCTCCATGATTAGGTAGAATATCTAACTTGAGAAATTAAATCATGTTCTTGGTACCACATGTTTTGCTTGTAAGTATGTATTACATGTATAAAAGATCATGGCTCAATACAAAGAAGACACTTCAAGGAATCCTTCAAAGGTTTGTCAATCTCCAAGTATGTCGTAGACTATGCACCTTATAAAAACTCTCTTAATATAAAAGGTATGTTCATCTTATTTTTGTAATTTTCATTACATTACTAACATCGTTATGTCTAGTTGTCTTGAATCATAAATATTCTTGTCGAGGGTGATTCATGGCTAAGTAAATTTACCCTCCTTACATTCTTGATAGTTCTTATAGAACCCTAGACAGGTTCTCTAGAAACCCTAACTTAAGGGTATGCTAATGTTAATGTGTGAAACTCTAGCCTGCTTAGGGTTATTGGAAATGTTATTTCATGTTTTTGATGATAATTTCATGTTTGGGGTTGGCATGATCATGAAAACCCTAACTTGTTAGGGTTGAATGATGTTGTCTGAAATTCTAAACCTTTAATGGTTTTGGTAATGTAGGGTTTGATTTGTTATGTTATGAAACCCTAGATCTTTAGGGTTTGGTTGGGTCTATAAGCAAAACCCTTGTTATGTAAGGTCCTAGGAATGAAACCCTAGGTATATGTCCATTGGTTGAATCTCTAGCCTAGCCTAGTCTAATGTATTGTCTGACATATGATGTGCTTATTCCTGATAATGAATTCCTAGACGTGTGTGCTTAACCTAATTATTAATGGTCATATGTCCTAGGGTTTCAAAACAAGCCCTAGTCAAAGTTTGATATTCTAAGATGATGATGTTTGGGAAATCTAGGGTTTTGCAACTAAACCCTAGTAGTAGTTAAATTCTCTAGTATGTGTGATATGACAATATGGAATCTATGAATTCATATAGTGATTATTGAGATTGTGTAAATGATAAATCTAGGGTGTACATCAAACCCTAGTAGAAGCTAGTTATGTTGTTGATTAAGTTGTGATCATTGTTTAAGCTCATGTGTGAAATCTAGGATATGTATGAAATCCTAGTGAGGATTCTAACATATGAATTCTGATAATTGTTGGATGCATTACTTGTTTGAATTGTTTATAGTGATGTGATTTAGGGTTTAACAAAACCTGGGCAAGAAGGTGAAGTATTGAAGTATAGGCTCTTGCTGATTATGTTTGTAAATTCTAATGCTTATGTT
>APFE030360890.1:63239-103022 GCA_000404065.3 Pinus taeda | reverse complement strand
GATGTAGAATGATCCCTAAGAAAATTCAATCACCAATTTATGTTTAGCATTATTTTACCATGTATACTTTCCATTTATATTTTAGTGTAGGTGAATTAGCTGAAGTAAAGAATTTTAAAGTTGGATTTGGGTCTATTATACTAGATTTGATCATTAGGAGGTCAAGATCCAAGTCTTCCACTGGATGTCGAGCCCTTATCAGATTGTATATATACATATATTATTATTCCTCAGTTGTCGTGAGCATCGAGATAAGGAGACAAAGTAGCTTTCAAGGTTTGGTCCATCATTCAATCTCATTGTTTAAGGCTGAGAGGTCATATAAATACAATGCAGGTGACTGTCGTGGGGCCATAAACTCGTCACGCAGGTGTTTGAGGACTGAGAAGCCAATCGCACAAATTTTCCAAGCTCAATGGGGGCCATAAATCCATCGCACAGGTATTGGAGGGTTGAGGGCCATACATACAATCAAAGTTCAAAGCTGGAAAGTCCATACAATTATTACATGGATTTTGGAAGGCCTTGAAGCCTCACGACATTCACAAAGAAGGTCAAGGGTGTAAGGCATCACATTGGACATCAAGGAGGAGAGATAGAAGGTCAAAGGGCCTCTTTAGACATCGTTTGGGTTTGCTTGAGGGTGCCAATCCATGAGAGGGTCGAGATCATTCCTGGAGGAGTTGTTTATCAGTATTCATCTTCCAGTTTTCTGACTTATGGAAGAATGAGATTGTAATTTCATATTTAATAAAATTGCAAAGTTTTCCTTATTCCATTTAAATAAGTTCAATTTTTTTTTCTTTTAATGGCAAATGTGGAGACACTTGTATGAAGAATAGAAATCGTTCTTTATCATTTCATCATATATCCAGAGCTGTTTGAAAAAAAAAGTATTCTATGTCACTATATTTTCTGCCTTGGGGATCTCAGAGTGGTATCAAAGCCATCTTCATGGCTAGTGGTGGGATGTGAAGCCAAGAAAAACCAAAGGGATACCAAGAGGCATTTCCATTGGTTGGAAATGGCAAAGATTCAAAAGCCAAGGCATAAGACATAAGACTAAAAAAAAAATCTGGAGGACATTCCTAAAGAACACGAAGAAGAATTCATGGGAGACCAAGAGGATTCAAGAATTTGGAATGTTCTTACAAGATCACCTCAACCCAAGAAGAAATAATGAAACTTCTCATCAAAATGTCCTAAACTCAGCTTGGAAATTCTAACCAAAAAAGGAATAATGGAGAAGGTGGTTCACATTCCATTGCGGGTGACCATATACATGTGCATACCAACCCCTAGAATAGCCCACACATTTATGGCAACATACCAACTATGCCACAATTTTGGGATGATTTCTCCAAGGAGCAGGACTATCTCTCGCACATAACAAGAACAGTGACAACTTGGATGAAGGAGTACCAATCATTACCCCCTAAAGTAAGGGTGAACTTAACCACAAATGATTATTATTTTATGAGAAGAAAATAATATAGAAAGGTAGCAATGTATGGGGGTTCTCAGCCAAACCAGGATCTGCATAAGACAATGAGGAAAGTATCTCTTCCCTATTTTGATGGGTTGATAAAGTGTTCAGCTAGATCATGGGTGCAGAAGTTGGACACATATTTTCAACTTAACCCCGTGTGTGAGATGGATGCTATAAAATACGCCACTCTACATCTTGATGGAGAAGTACATGAATGGTGACAACATAGAATGACCACAATAAACACAGAATGACCACAATACAGCATGCAGACATCACTTCCAATACAAAATTCACAGAAAGGACGGTAGAGAGATTCCACAAGGACCCTGAGTTGCACTTCAGCGAATTAACCTAGCTTTGGCAGACAAGAAGTGTTGAAGCCTATATCGTTGATTTTTAGAGATTAGTTGTAATGTTCATTGGCCTTCCAATGCCCTGGATAATTATGTTGTTCATAGAAGGTATATCAAAACCCTTGCATGGGTGGGTAAGAACCTATAAACCCGCAACCTTGCAAGATGCAATTAGCAGGACTATTAATTTTTACCACTATTCTATGTTGTTTCAATTACTTTATCGTGATTCAATTCTTCAATTAGCAACCTTTTCAATAATAATTAATTCTTTCATCAATCAACAGTAATTGAAGATAGAACAATAATGCAATGACAATAGGAGACAATCAACACCATCAACAGGAGACACAAATTTAGTTAAAGACTAGGGAAAACCCCCACAAGAGGGAAACCCCTTTAAAATTCTTCTTCTATTAGATTGTCATAAAATGTTTAGCAGAGATTACAACAAGCCAATACAAAGTTATCCATCAAAATCAATCAAATAATATCCAAGATATGAGCCCAACAATGGTATTTATTAGAGATAATATTCCATTTTGTGTCAACTGTAAAAATGAAACCCTAGTTTTTAGCCTCACTGAGAGAGTGTACGTGCGGTTGAAATTCTCTAGCCACATGGATAGGCTTGTGTGTGTGTGGTTGTAGCCAGAAATTTCCCGTGGCAACCTTGTGGATGTGAACCAAAAACTCTAATCACATCTGCGAGCTTCGAACCCTACAATTTTGAACATGTGCAAACCAATTTCAAACTTGTGCGAGCCAAATCAAAGAAGAGAGAAGAAGATAATGCTTGATGATGATATTCAAACGAGGTTGAGGGGCTTCCAAGGGAGTCCAATTTCTCTTTAGGGCCAACCTTGACAATTTTGACATTGTGGGGTTCACTTCAAAAATACACTTTCCCTTGTCCAAATCTAATGCTTCAAAGGTCAAAATTTCTCTTCTGGAAAAGAGGACTCTAGTCCCATGATTGGTATTTGTCAATGAGCTTCAAAATTAACACTTCCTCTCAGCTAGGGAGAAATTCCAACTGTGTCATGTAATCATTGTAAGTACCATGTCATCATCTCATGTCCCATATTTTCTCAACTCTAGCTCTTGAATCTAAGAATAATAATTAGGGAGCTATAGCTACCACCCTCTCAAGACAACGAGGAAGGTCCTATGGGACACTCTCACCCCAAGTCATCTCATACGGGAGCATACATATTCCACCCTATGTCAAGCAATAAGAAACATCCTATTGCTTATTGATATTCCCAACAATGGCCCTCAAGAGTCATGTGGTAGAACACTTGCATCATAATTGAGCTTGGGATAGATACCCAACTTACCAAACGTAAGGATCTCACACCTCCAAGCCTCCTCAACATTTTGGCCAGATGGGGAGGGACAATCCCAATAAGCCTAGCTTGTGTGCATGATGTCAGCTGGGGTATACTATGTTAGACCAAGATAGGGGAGCATATGTTTTCCACCCTATTACCTTTCAAACTAGCAAGGGTTCTAGGATGGGATCCTATGGAGAAACCACTAGGTCAAGGGGAAATAATGGAATGATAGCCAATTGTCACCTCAGCTAAGGCTTCCTACTCTTCATGGATTTTCATTGATGGGAGGAGACCCGCTATAGGGGGAATCACTAGGAAGGATGGATCTATGAATGGATAGAGAGTGATTCTCGATGCCTATTCACAAGAGAGGCTTAATTAGATAGCTTTTTTGCTTTTAAAGCAAGGTGATAGGATCTCTAGGAAGGGCTAGAGGATTCTTGAGCCTAGGTTTGGAGGATATGCCTTAACAAGGGGATTCCTAAACCTAAGGATCTTTATGAATAAGAGGCTTCTATGTATGTGGAATTGGAGTTGCAAAGTTGTGGGATCAAACAGAGCCAAGTGGACCCAAAACTAGGTTAAGGGTATGGAGTTGATCACCTAATGAGGGGCTTGACCTAATTGAGGTAGGGAATAATATCAAAGGACTAATTTTATTTTGAGATTTGAATGCAATGATCCCAATGAGGACACTAACCCAAGTCAATCTAAGCAAAGAACTGGTCTTGCAACTAGGGCTTGCTATATCTCGGAATTCCACCATTAGATTTTCTTCAAACTTGGAGGACCTCTGGAGAAAACCTCAGCATAGGAATGGACCAAATATCAAGGGTTTTTAATGGCTAGAATTAATTTCACTTCATTTTGTAGGTGACCCTCTAGGGTTGGGCCTAAAATTTGGAAAGCTGAAGAAAAGAGAATTAAATTTGACCAGTAAAGGGATACTAGGATCAATGTCTTAGTGCTTGGGCTTAATGGAGTCAAGATACACATAGATAGAGAATTTTCATGAGCTAAGAAGCCCAAATTGATATTTTCTAGCCTCCCCAAGAGAATAAACTAAGTAAATGGGGATTTACACTTCAAATTTGTGAAGGAGACAAAGTTCCTAGGTTTTTAAACCTAAGAATTACCTCTAGGAACATTCGCCCAATCCCTCAGAGGTCAATGCATGCATTTAATCACTTGTTTAAAGTCCCATAATAATACCTCATTACATTAACTGATACAAGAACAATGATAACAAAATACGTGCCATTAAGAAACAAGAATAGCATCAAATTTTCGACTTACATGAGAGAGAGAGAGAGAGAGAGAGAGAGTATATTCATTTATCAATTTTGCATTAGAAATAAGCTCCAAAGACAATAGTGAAAATACATACATCAAAGGGCATCAAGAAATATCCAAAAATTTATCCCAACAGGAATTGCAAAAATATCTCAAGAGATACTAATCCAATCCAAGTGATTATGAGAGAAATGAATCATCCTCTCACCTATTTATACAATCTAATAGGGGATTCAAATATCATAATTTTTCTTATTTAGCCCCAAATAATAAAATAATGTGTAGTAATAACATCCCTTGGTGACAAGCCCACCAATATAGCTCAATAATACAAAGAATAACCTCTCAAGAGGGAAAAATAATGAATATGTTGAATCATTGAGCCATTGGGAAGGCCTGATGGAGTCTAAATTTACCAAGATGACTAAAAAGGCTCCAAACATAGTGGACAAGGGTTTGGCCCCTTTTTTTCCAAGCAAGTCACATGTGGTGCTCCCAAGTGGGTGTGGGGGCTCAATGACATCATCATCAGTTTCCAAGTGGATCGATAATGCCTGTAAACCATCTATAAGGGTTATGATGATGACATAAGCCCTCCCTTTTTCTCCTGCAGTGAGACACATCCTCATCTGGACCCTAGAACATATATCAAGTGTATGGTGCAAGTGTGGATTTGGTTGGGCATGGTGAACCAGGTGCATCATCCTCATCCAAAAGTGGGAACACGAACAATTATTGAATGGTGTTGAGGATCCATGAAACAATCTTTACTATGGTGGAGGCCCATGGCTCTCAACACTCACCCTACAAGTGTCCATGTGGCCCTCTAGAGGGCTTAGACCCCATATAGGGAGACTAATCTCCAAATGGAACCCACTTGCAATCCTACATAAGATCCAATGTGTCCCCTTGCCCTCCAATACAACAAATCATTAGAATAATCAAGTAAAAGAGCTTACAAATCATGGAAGCAATGGGGCAATTCATGGTGGCATGACCTTCCATATGGGCTTTGGCATGTACAAGTGTCTCCAAGCTCAAAAAGGGGGTTAACCAAGGACCCCATTAGGTGACTTCACCCTTTAAAGGGGGTGGCATGTCCATGGTACATCCATCAAGTGGTATGTGGCAAGCGATATAATGATTGCATGGAGTGGGGATCAGGGGAAGGCTCCAAGCTACACGCTATGGTATAAGGCTAGCTATAATAAGGGAATCCCACACCTGGATATATGAGTGTGGGAGGGAGAAAATTGTGGTACATGAGTTACCCCTACCTTTTTTTTCCCACCCCTCTTCATAAGCCTTTTACATTTGATTGATTGTTCTTCATAACTGCTCGAGGCTCCAGGGGATGAGAGCACAATGTGTACGATATAAAAGTAGATACCCCTTTTGAGGTGGGGCATTTCATTGCCCACCAAGGATTGGGACTATCATGAGTTTCTTGATGTAGAAGGGTCTCATCTAGGGTACATAGGAACCAGGCTAATGGCCATAAATAAGGGGTAGAGTTCATGTTTGGCCTTAAATTTGTACGTCCCAACCATCATTTGTATTTTTTGGTACATTTCCTATTGAGAGTGGCCAAATTATGCCTTTTCTTTTCTTTTTATTTGCATCAACCTTCGTGGCATCGTTCCATGCCTAACCCAAGGTGTGGACAAGGGGAGGCGGAGGCTAGCCCTATGTGGACCTCGATGGGAAAAAATGATGAATCGGGTTAGAATGAGCGGAAGGGAGTGATGTATATGGTGTCAAGAAGTGAGACCACACAACCAAAATTGGGATTTCCCATGTACTGTCAACCTTAAGGCTAATGACTAGTAAAGGATATCCCACAGGACTAGGATACAAGGCTAACAACCAAAGTAGGAAAATGATCCAAAAGTACAAACCTTGTCCACTCTTTCAGTCGAATCCCCCCACCAATCCATGCAAAAAAGTACCCATGACAAGTAAGGTAAATTACTCAACTATATCAATGAAAATGCATACCTTTGAGGTTAGGAAGCCCACCTTTAAACATACGATCATAAGAGATGGGCGAGGGACCACATGGTTGTCTCAGGTCACCGAGATAATGGTACATAGAGCTATCTAGTGGCTACAAGGGGTTTTTGGCTACCGACTGGGGACCATCTAGGAAAAAAAAATTCTCCTATGCACACTACTCACAGGTGGTGGGTAACACACCCTATGGGTGACAAATAGGGGTAATATCCTATTATCTAGATATCCGTCAACCTCAATAGATCTACATCTCAATTCCTCACCCTGAGAGATCAAACAGGGGGGAAGAGCTAGCTCAGTGTCCTCAAAAAGCAATGCCCCTTATCAAGAGGGGTCACATCCATCAATCCATGCTGCTCTATGAAGACCAAGAACTTCCCTTTCGGTAAAGCCTTGGTGAGAATATTTGCAATCTTCTCATTTGTTGATATGTGATGGATTCTAACGACTCATCTTTGCACCATGTCTCAAATATAGTGATATATAATCTCTATGTGCTTGGACTTGTCATGTAACATGGGATTCTCTACCAATTGGATCCCACTCTTGTTGTCACAATATGTCATAGTAGTTTCCAAAACATGATCAAACAAATATCCAAGGAGATTCCTCAACCAAAATGCTTCATAGGTAGCCATGCTAGTGCTAATATTCTTTGCTTAAGTGGTACTCAATGTTATGGATTTATGTTTCCTACTCATCCAATATATCATGGCAGATCAAAGGCTAAAACAACAACCTAAAAAACTCTTCCTGTCAACTACATTTCTAATCTAGGTTTATTAAGGAACAAAATGAAATATAGATATAATAGAAAAAAGTGGTAAAACGAAAACAAAACTTCAATTCATTAATAATAAAGTACTAAAAATTATGTACTTGTAGAATGGAAATAAATTAGCTCAGGCAATGGTAGCTTATCTATGAAAAGAGATGTGGCGGCTACTTGCCTTCTAAACTATGTTGCAATGAGGCTCGAAGGTCTATTTATTATTGAGAAATAATGGAAAACCCTAAACATCCAAAAAACTAATCCTACGAGATGAAGCGCCAAAAGCCTATGGACCCCATTGGGGTAAATTGGTACGTCAACATCCCTGGGTCATAACTTTGGCATATGATCTCCTTTTGACGTGTAAGATACCTTGTTAGAAAGATCTATCCCAAGAATACAACTTATTGTAGGCTATGGGTTTGCTCGTTGATCTAAAATCCCGATCAAAATTGATGCTTGCTTGTTAGCCTTTTAAAAGTCTTTGCATGTATTTAAAATCACCATTAAATAAAGCTCAATCTAAAAGACAAAGGAAAATTGAAAGGAAATTATACCAAAGAAAGAGAAATAATGAAGCACATAAGAGAAAACGACACCAGAAAGTTGACTACAGAGTTTGTCTATCCCAAAACCTACATCTTCAGGCCTGGTCTTCGGTGGGGAGGCCTATTTATTAATCAATCAAATCCATTATATTAATTTCTTTTTACATAAACATGACTCGTGCCTAGTCCTGTTGTATTATGCTCAACCCCATGAACCTAATTCAACTTTCATCTCTCAAAAAGACCTCCTAGAACTCCCACAATGAGCCTCCAAAGTTCTGTTATGTCGCTTCTAAACTTTGCTCGATTATACCTCTGCTACATAAAAATTTACTTCTGTTGAATAAAATACAACTAGCAGATTTGCAACAACATTCCAAGAAATCCTTAAAAATTTGCTCCAAAGCATGCTACCAAAAGGTCTTCAACCCTCCTTCTTACAATAATTATAAATTTTCTAGAGCATAAGCTCTTGGACTAAACTATCTTTACAAGTCTCTGACAATTCTTCAAAATTCCAATCTCACTTGTATGTTTTCTTAGCATAACATTCCACATATATAATGTTTGGGCTAAACCAAAAATAAGCACTTAATAATTCAAAATGAAACACCATATCAAAATAAAAAATTTAAAAGATTGGTGTATCACCATATCCCACCATAGATTATAACTTTATCCCGCCATATTATATGGTTTCAAAACAAACCATATCTTTCCCACATACTATGCCACATATGAAATTCTAATCTCACCATTAGTATCTCTTGATTTCATTATTGTGCATCCACGTAATATTATAACACCCCATTAAATCTTTATGGAGGCTTCAACTTATTCAAACCATATGCAAACATATGCTTGAAGTAATATATCCAATATTTCCTTGAGAAATCACCGATGAAGGTTATGTAGTAAATATGACCACCAAGTAAATGCACGGGAATCGGGCCACATATGTGAGAATGAATTAATTGGAGGATGTCATTTGTCTTGTTTTTGCTATAGGGAATGCTCCCCTTATCTTCTTTCCATTGGCACAACTTGGACATACTCCATCATGATGGGCTTGAACATTAGGGATCCCAGAGATCAACTTATTTAATTTCGGAAGAGCATCATAGTGGAGATAAGCCAATATATAGTTCCATAGTTTGCATTAATGATTGATATCATGGATCATTTCCATAGGGGATCTTCTAGTGATTTTATAGATTCCTTCAAATCTAGATCCCAATGTGAAAGCATCTCTCTTAGATGATCCAACAAGCCAAGTAAGTACTTTTCCTTTGATAAAAGCAACTCTCATTCCTTTATCTTCCAATGTGAATATAGATGCAAAATTCTTCTTCAATCCTAGCCCGTACATCACATCATGAAGCAAAACAGATTCCCCAGAGTCGAAATGAAATTTAACAAAGCCAAAACATTTAACCAGATGAGGGGAGTTGTCCCCAAGAATAATCTTCAAACTTGACTCCCTCTCTACCAAATTAGAGAAAACCTCCTTATATCTCGAGAAATGATGAGAGGCCCTGTTAGCTCTGCTATATAACATTGATTTTCCAAAGTTGGAGGCACACTTGGTCTGTGGTCATGCTCAAAGGAGGCTTATAATGGTTACCCTCACCTTTTCCTTTACCTCACCCATTTCCCTTTCATCTCCTTTATCCATTCTCTTGTTAAAAAATCACATAACACTCTTTTCCTTTAGCCCCGGGCATTAAAACCCATGCCCATACGACCACGCGCCCCCATAAAATCTTCACCGGAATCCCAGCCGTTGATCTCCACCACCCTGATCTAACGACTCCCGTTGCAGTAACTTACATGATCGTTTCCCCGCCATCCAATCATCTCCACTGCGATCGGATGATAGTCGCTCTCCCCGCACCTTCAAACTGCCAAGACGATAATACGCAATGAAAAGTGGTTTTGTCCTTTCCCCGCCGCCATGCGTCACACTCCAAGTGGTATCGCATGCCATTGTACCTTTACCACCCAACTCCCAATGGTGGTGCGAGCAACACCACTTACCGCCCGTCCTCCATTCCCGCCCGTTAACGTCCCCGCGTTTCCACTGCCCGACGACCATCGTATCTGCCTGCTGAGATCCAATGGCTCACATTCATGCCACCTCGCTTTTCTGATGTCCCTGCTAACGCATCTTCGTCATCTATCTTCCCGATCCAACGGCCAGTCTAGCTCCTCCATCCTGCTCGTACACTCACCACGCCATACATGTCCATGAATTGTTCCATGCTCCCGAAGGTGGCCAGTCTTCAAGTACTAGTTGTATTTTATCCTCAACAACCACATTCAACAAAAAGCATGTCTGAGAAGGAAAAGGACAGATCTCGATCAGGTAAATGCATTTAACAGTGATGGGACTTCATTCTATACAATACTCCAACATCTTGAGGGGACAGCAGAGCATAGGAAAAAGATCAAAATTATCCACTGAAGCAAGCAAATGCACCAGAGACCCCATTAGGAGGTTAAAGCAGTTGTTGGTCAATTATGACCCCTCCATACTTAGAATGGCCAAGTTCCTTTGTAATGAAACTCTATATATACCTAGAAACAAGATGTAATTATGGTTGATGGTTGTTGTTTTGATGTAAGGTTCAACTTCTAGAGACTGTAACTAATTTGATACTTGTAGCGTCTCATCTTCATTTTCAGCTAATACAAGCTTCTTTTGCTGTTAATTTCTCACTTTCCATTTCTATTCTATTCCAGGATGTGCCTGATATGCAGTTTTCCTGAACTCTTGATGTTTAGCATTAGAGGAGTTGTCATCCTACCTCTGTGTTAAATTCTTGCATGTATCAGTGAATGAGTTATTCAGGTTTCTTTTCACCTAATGCCAGAGAGTTGTCATCATGTCTGTACATTAGGGAATTAGATTTGCAGACCTCTTTACTGGTTGCAGCTGGCCATCACATGGTTTTGTGCATCTGTTGGTGTGGTAAGTATTCTCCATATTCACCCAATCCTTAAACCGTGAGTAATTGGTGGTCTAAAGCCTTGTAGTCTGGGGGTGTTCATGCATGTCTAGAGTCAAGCAAAGTAGGAGTGGTTATCTGGCTTGAACAAGCATAATTCCTTCCATTCATCCATTTGCAAAAATAAGTTGAATTTGTAATGTTCCTGAGCATCTTCGAGCTACAACCTAGGGGAGTTTCTTGGGGTGATAACATTAATTGGCACCATTGTCGGGGAGAGGAGATTGAAGCTCAACTTCCCTGGGAGAACGACATAGTTCCAGCTTTGATGATAGACAAAGTCTGGACACACTTGTTGTAATCATCTATCTGGCGACTCTACTAGAGAACCAACCTAGTGGCGACTCCACATTATAGTTCTGGCTCAGTTTGTGAGGCATACTCGGAGAAATCCTCGGAAATCACCAGCTGACCCAGTGCCTGACCCTGAGAAGATTGTTAAGCAAAGGAAAACATCATAGAAAGGAGCATCAGGATCAGGTAAGCCTAAGAAATCTTATGTATCTCTGCAAGAGAAGATTATAGTTGAGAATGTGCAGTTTGAAGATATAGAGCCTAGCATTGTTAGTGAAGAAATACCTTTAGAGATTCATAAAGCTCCTTGTTTATTTAGTTCCCCTTTGGATCTCAGTCCAAAGAAAGTCTCCCATACAATCCATCATTTTCCTTCATTTCTGTCACCTATTTCATTGCTTCCTACCACTCAATCTTCCAGTATCCTTCCACCTATCCCAGTCATGGCAGGCCAGCAAGCACCCACAAAGATGGAAAAATTATAGCTGCTAGGTATGGACCCTTTGTCTTGCCTATTCCTTTGAATGCCATGCCTGCAGGAGAATACCAAAAATACATGCCTAAATTCACTGGTATAGAGGGAGTAATAGCTGAAGAACACCTTGAATCTTTTTATAGTTATGCTGATAACCTGGATATCAGTGAAGATGATGTGTGGATGAGAGTGTTTGTCTAGAGCCTTGATGGTGAGGCTAGAAAATGGTTCAGATAATTGGCCCCTGGGTCTATAACAAACATTGAAGCATTAGATGATGTATTTTTGAAGCATTGGGGGGATAAAAAGGACTTGTTATATTACCATACAGAGTGTGATATCTCATGAGGGAAAATGGGGAATCACTGCATGATTTCAATAAGAGATTTAACTGCATGTGTAGTAAGATACCAGCTGAAGTAAAGCCTACCCCCACCTCTGCCAAACTCACTTATGCCAATGCTTTTGACTCTGATTTCCGCCTGCTTTTAAGAGAAAGAAGATGTGCCACTCTAGCTGAAATGCAAGATGCGGCCCTTGAGGTGGAATCTAATATCATGGCTGCAGAAAAGCTCAAGAGTCATGCTGATAGAAGGAAATAGATAGGTGAGGCTTCTTCTTCCTCTGTTCCATCTTCAAAACTTAAATTAGATAAGATGACTAAGATGATAGATTCATTGGCTGTTAAGATATCCAAGCTGAAGGTTGAGTAGAAATATGGAAAGGCAAGGATTCAAAAAACATTTGCTCCAAGAAATTCAAATCCATTCAGAAGAGAAAATGAGTAATTGCAAATCATTCAGAGGGGTAAAAACGCAAATGAAGAGAAAAGAGTTAAGGCTCCTTTCCAAAACGTAGTCATGGAGGAGGATCAGTTTGAAGAAGAGGATGAAATTCATTGCATGGAAGATAAGGGTAGTGTTTCCTTTTTGACATTAGCTGCCTATGAAGAATGACTATTACATGACCAAACCAGTCAAGAATGGGATAGAAAGGCTCTTTTGTAGACTGGTGAACAACGAAGATATAATCTGAGGTCAAGAGCGAACAATGTCAAGGAGAATCCTGCCCAAAAATATGTTGTCCCGATAGAGCAACAAAATATCAAACAGAAGAAGCCAGCAGCTGATCCAGTCATCCCCAAAGCACCAACTCAAGAGGTAAGAGGTCTTCACAAGTCCCCTTCCCCTTTCAGCTTTGAATTAGAAGTCCAGAACTTAAAAATATGTATGCCTCTGGTATAGCTTGCAAAGAGTGAAGTCTTTAGAAAGCCAATCCTTAATGCTCTTGAGCTGAAACCATACAAACCCCCATTGACTATGTCAATTTGCAATATGATAATCCTACAGTTGTGCTTAGCCCAATGACCGAACCTGCTGATGATAATTCCCCATCATTTTATGTCTCCTTGACCATTCATGATAAAATCCTCCATAGTTGCCTGCTAGACATAGGAGCCAGCCACAATCTGATGCCCAAAGCTGTCATGGAAGAGTTAGGCCTTGATATCACCAGATCGTATCATGATTTATTCTCATTTGATTCAAGAAAGGTCAAATTTCTGGGATTGATCAAAGATTTAGCTATTACCCTAACTTAGGTGCCCATGAAGAGCATGGTGATAGACATTGTGGTGGTAGATGTGCCCCCTAAGTTTGGCATGCTGTTGTCCAGAGGGTGGATTAAGAGACTAGGTGGGACATTACATAATGATTTATCTTATGCCACTATCCTAGTTTTTGGAGGGGAAAGCAGAAGATTGTACAGAGAAGCACAGCTGGCCTACATCATCAGTGATGAGAAGAACCCTTCTAATCATCCCATATATGTTGTGGACACTAATTTTGGAGCTTGTATTCTCCAAATTGAAGAATCCTAGAAGGCCTCAATGCAGATCAAGAAACCAGTGAATTAGGCCAAGGGAGAACAAGGAAGTTAGGTCTAGGAAATGTTCTTCGATGGAGAATGTTCGAGGGAAACTACAGGAGTAGGGGTGGTACTAATATCTCCAAAACAAGAATGCACACATATGTCTTTTAAGCTGGCTTTCTAAGTCATGAACAATATAGCAGAGTATGAGGCTCTGATCTTGGGCCTTAACGTAGCTAAAGACAGAGGAACCATAAGCATAAGGGTGTTTGGAGATGCTGATCTTATCATTCAGCAAGTAAACAAAACATTTCAAGCAAAGCACCCAAGGTTGAAAGCATACAGAGATGAGGTATGGAGACTCAAAGATTTTTTGATAATTTTTGTATCTCATTTATCCCTAGAGTAAAAAATCAGCTTGCTGATTCCCTTGTTGTGTCTGCTAGCATGTTTATCCCTCCCATGCCTCTCGGACTAGTTTATGAAGTTCAAATGAAATATAGACCATCCTTGCCTGATAATGTCCAGCATTGGAAAGTTTTTGAAGATGATGATGAAGTGAATCAATTTCTGCAAGTCATTGATGAATTCACTAAAATGCAAGTTGACCAAGAGAATCAAGCCTTGAAAGAAAGTCCCCAGTCTCGGCTTAGAAACAAAATTGGTAAAGATAGCATTGTCGAACTACCCAACAATCAGATACCTAAGGGTCTAGTTCCTTTAGAAAAGTTGTTTGACTAGAATGATGTGCCTTATAAGGCTGCTAAAAAAGAAGACCAATCTACAGTCTGTAAGCATAACATAGGGAGTCCAAAGCATCCAAGGTATGTAAATCTTTCCACCCATCTATCTGTTGCCCAATGTTCTGAATACTGCAATTTAATGAAGCAATTTACTGATGTCTTTGCCTGGGAATATAGTGACCTAAAAACTTATGACAAAAGGATCATCCAGCATAAAATTCCTTTAGAGAAAGACACCATCCCTTTCAAACAGAAGCTAAGACCAATAAATCCTTTGCTCATCCCTCTAATTGAAAAAGAAATCAAAAAATTACTGGCTACCAAAATCATAGTCCCTCTCAGATATTCAAAATGGATAGCCAATTTGGTAGTGGTAAGGAAGAAAAGTGGAGAAATCAGGCTCTGCATTGATTTCAGAAACTTAAACAAATGCTCTAAGAAAGACAATTGTCCTCTACCCAAAATGGAGCATTTGCTGTAGAAGGTCTCAGGAGCCAAAGTGATGTCTTTCCTAGATGGATCTCAAGGTATAATCAGGTTGTTGTACATCCAGATGACCAAGAGAAGACTACATTCACCACTCCTTGGGGCACTTTTATGTATTCCAAGATGCCTTTTGGGCTGATGAATGCTAGAGCCACCTTCCAAAGAGCTATGGATATAGCATTTGTAGGAGAGAAGGATAATTTTTTCCTTGTCTACCTTGATGACATAACAGTATACTCCAACAACCATCATGACCATTTGCAGCATTTTAAGAAAGTGTTTTTGAAGTGCAGAAGGTTTGGGATTTCAGTAAATCCTAAAAAGTCACATTTTGCTTTAGAAGAAGGCAAGCTGTTAGGACATGTTGTTTCTGCTGCAGGTGTCTGGATTAACCCAGAAAGAGTAAGAGCAATACAAACCTTGTCTGTCCCGAGATCAAAGAAGGATATCCAATCCTTTCTGGGCAAAATAAATTTTGTGAGGAGGTTTATCCAAAATTTTGCAGAACTTGTAAAGCATATTACCTCCATGTTGAAAAAGGGGTCAAAAATCAAATGGAATGATGCAACAAGAAGATCCTTTGAGTCCATTAAGAAAGCTATTATGGAAGCTCCTACTTTGAGCAGTCTAGATTATAGCAAGGAGTTCTATATATTTTCATTTGCCTCTGATGACACCCTTGCAGCGTTTTATTGAAAGTAGATGAGGAAGGTTCAGAGCATCCAGTGGCATTTTTTAGCAAAACTTTAAGGGATGTTGAGATGAGGTATGATATCATTTAGAAACAAGCATATTCTCTTATAAAGTCTTTGAAAGATTTCAGAATTTACGTTCTGCACTCCAAGATAACTGTGTATGTACTCTCTGCTTCATTCAAAGATGTCCTAACGCAGCCTGATGCTGATGGAAGAAGGGCTAAATGGATTGCAAATCTAATTGAATTTAATATAGAATTGAAGCCCACCAAGCTTATCAGAGGTCAGGGCCTTGCCAGATTAATGGCTGAAGAAAATTGCAGAATGCTAGACATAAATTTGATGTATGATTTCAAAAAATGGTCAGACAACAGAGGACACAAATGAACCACGGAAAAATCAGTCATTAGCAGAAAATATAGCTTCTTGTGATTGGTACTTTGCAATAGCTCAATTCTTGCTAAAGCTAGAGGTTCCTTCAGGTCTTAGTTCAAGCCAAGCCATAGCTATTAAGCTTAGGGTAGCAAAATATTGCATTCATGAAAACCTGCTCTACTGGAGGGACCCCTCTGGAATTCTGTTGAGGTGTCTAGACAAAGAACAATCCGGGGAGGTTATGCATTAGTTTCATTTCAGCATATGTGGAGGGCATCATTATTGGAAAACTACAACCCATAAAATCCTCAGGGCTGGATATTATTGGCCCACCATATTTGCTGATGTCTTTTCATTTGTTAAATCTTGTGACAGGTGACAAAGATTTGAAGGGAAATAGCAATTAAAGTCCCTGCCCCTAAAACCCATACATGCTAGTGGCCCTTTTCAGCAGTGGGGCTTGGATTTCATTGGAGAAATCAACCCACATTCCAGTGGCCAGCACAGATGGATCCTAGTAGCCACATATTACTTCACTAAGTGGATTGAAGCAATCCCTACCAGAAAGGTTGATCATAATGTGGTCATAAGGTTTTTGACAGAGAATATCTTCACCAGATTTGGTTGTCCACATAAACTGGTTACAGATAATGCAACAGCCTTCAGGTCAAAAGAATTGGTGGACATATGTGGTTCAATGGGCATTAAACTAGTTCATTCCACCTCATATTACCCTCAAGGAAATGGTCTAGCAAAATCTTCCAATAAGAGTTTGATAAGGATAATTAGAAAGCTGTTGGATGATAACAAAAAGAATTGGGATTCTGAGCTCAAGTATGCACTATGGGCTGACAGAGTGACCACCAAGAAATCGATAGGGAATTCTCCATTCAAGCTGGTATATGGCACTGAGGTTGTATTCACAATCAAGTTAACTCTCCCTATGCCAAAGTTCCTGCAAGAAGAGCAGAATGAGGAAGAAGACATGGAAAAAAGGATCACTGATTTAGAAAAAGTACATAAAATCAGAGAACAATTGGTTGAAAGGTCCGTGGCACACCAGAAGAAGATCAAGGAAGCTTTTGATAGAAGGACAAAAACAGATAAATTTCAGGTTGGAGACTTGGTTCTTAAGTGGGATGTAATTAAAGAGAAGAAAGGAAACCATGGGAAGTTTGATGCTTTGTGGACAGGGCCTTTTATCATTTCTGAGATCCAAGGGAACAATACTTTCATGGTGCAAAGCATGGAAGGAGAAACAGTTTTTGATGGCCCAGTTAATGGCCGATTTTTGAAAATTTATGTTGTTTAAGGTCCTCAGGCCTTAAGTTTGTAAATATGTTATTTTATCTGTTTTAGTGTAAACTCAGTTAGACTCCATGCCCATGGAACACTAGGAAATTTTGCTAATTTGGTTTTCACAGGAAAGGCAATGATCTACAGTTCTTGAGACCTCACAGAGAGGATCTCATCCCCAGAAGGAGCTAGTGTTAGCTCTGTTATATAACATTGATTTTCCAAAGTTGGAGGCACACTTGGTATGTGGTCATGCTCAAAGGAGGCTTATAGTGGTTACCCTCACCTTTTCCTTTACCTCGCCCATTTCCCTTTCATCTCCTTTACCAATTCTCTTGTTAAAAAATCACATAAAACTCTTTTCCTTAAGCCCTGGGCGTTAAAACCCGTGCCCATATGACCACGCGCCCCAATAAAATCTTCACCAGAACCCCAGCCGTTGATCTCTGCCACCCCAATCTAACAGCTCCCATCGCAGTAAATTACACAACTGTTTCCACACCGTCCGATCATCTTCGCTGCGATCGGACGACAGTCGCTCTCCCCATGCCTTCAAACCACCAGGACGATAATACATGATGAAAAGTGGTTTCATCCTTTCCCCGTCGCTACGTGTCACACTTTGAGTGGTATCGCACGCCATTGTACCTTTACTGCCCAACCCCCAACGGTGGTATGAGCAATACCACTTCCCGCCTGTCCTCCATTCCCGCCCGTTAACGTCCCTGCATTTTGACCACCCGATGACCGTCGGATCTGCTTGTTGAGATCCAATGGCTCACATTCATGCCGCCTCTCTTTTCCAATGTCCCCACCAACGCATCTCCGCTGTCTATCTTCTCGATCCAATGGCCAGTTTAGCTCCTCTGTCCTGCTCATACACTTGCCACGCCATACACATCCATGAACTGTTCCGTGCTCCTGAAGGTGGCCAATCTTCAAGTACTAGTTGTATTTGCTCCTTAACAACCACATTCAACAAAAAGCATGGCCGAGAAGGAAAAGGATAGAGCTCGATCAGGTAAATGCATTTAACAGTTATGGGACTTCATTCCATACGACACTCCAGCCTCCTGAGAGGACAGTAGAGCACAAGAAAAAGATCAGAATTATCCACTGAAGCAAGCAAATTCACCAGAGACCCCATCAGGCGGTTAAAGCAGTTGGTGGTCAATTATGACCCCTCCATACTTAGAATTTCCGAGTGCCTTTGTAATGAAACTCTATATATACCTAGAAACAAGATGTAATCAAGGTTGATGGTTGTTGTTTTGATGTAAGGTTCAACTTCTGGAGACTGTAACTACTTCGATACTTGCAGCGTCTCATCTTCATTTTCAGCTAATACAAGCTTCTTTTGTTGTTAATGCTCACTTTCCATTTCTATTCTGTTCCAGGCTATGCCTGATATGCAGTTTTCCTGAACTCTTGATGTTTAGCGTTAGAGGAGCTGTCATCCTACCTCTATGTTAAAGTCTTGCATGTATCAGTGAAAGAGTTATTCAAGTTTCTTTTCACCTAATGCCAGAGAGCTATCATCTTGTCTGTACATTAGGGAATTAGATTTGCAGACCTCTTTATTGGTTGCAACCGGCCATCACATGGTTTTGTACATCTGCTGGTGTGGTCAATATTCTCCATATTCACCCAATCCTTAAACTATGAGTAATTGGTGGTCTAAAGCCTTGTAGTCTGGGGGTGTTCACGCATGTCTGGAATCAAGCAAAGTAGGAGTGGTTATCTAGCTTGAATAAGCATCATTCCTTCCATTCATCCATTTGAAACAATAAGTTTAATTTGTAATGTTCCCGAGCATCTCTGAGATACAACCTAGGAGATTTTCTTGGGGTGATAACAGGCCCTGCTATCAACCAACCAACTATGCCATGTATTTGGAGGAGAGGAACTAGAAAGTGCAAAAATGCAAATATATTGATTTGCAACATTTCTTTCATACTTGGGACTTCTTGGCTTCTTTTTAGGACAATGGTCTTCTTCATAATCACTTGGAGCATCTCTTGTTATTCTTTGATCTCTTCCATTATGGTATTCCTTCGATCATGTCCTCTTCTTTGATTACTAAACTTGTTATTATTGCTTCTAGTGTTGCATCATGGACCATTGTTCTTCTCAGGGAAATCTTGAGCATAGTGACCTTTTGTGTGAAAATTGTAGCAATCAATGTGTGATGTTTCTCTGTCATATCTTCTCCTTGAATTTCAAGGAGGAGGCTTCATTTAATTTGATGATCCTTCCTTTCCTTTCTTATTCTTGCTACGAGTCACAAAATCAGTGGGCTCTCCTTCTTCATGCTTTTGAATCCTGCCTCTTGAAATCATCCTTGATTCTTCTTCAGTGAGTTTTCTAATGATCTCATCGAATGATAGGAAAATATTATTATTTCTTATAGTGGTAATGAAGCTTTTCCAAATATGAGGAAGACCTATAAGAGTTACCCCAACCAAGTCCCTATCAGGAAAGGTTTCCCCAACTCTCTGCAATTGATCTCTAAGACGATATGTCCTCATAATGTAGGATTTCACTTGCTCTCTCTTATTCATTTTCATATATTTGAGTTGATCCTTCAAGGAGATGATCTCATTCAAATTGTTGACTTCATACATGCCAACTATCTTATCATATGTATCCTTAGACTTCTTTAAATTCCCAACATAAGCAAGTAAATTATCTTGTAAACCATCAGCTATAATCTTCTTTGCTTTTAACTCGCATTTCTTGTACTTGTTCTTAGAAGAAACAAAAGAATTCTCCAGAGACTTGGGTACCTTTCCTTGAATGGATTTGAAGACATCATTTTCCTCTTATATGATTTCCAACTTGATCTTCCATGCATCAAAATTAGATGAGTCTATGAGCTTCTCATTTTCCTTGAAGAAATAGGAAAACATCTTGACTTGATTAGATAGGCTCCTTCAACTTTCTAAATATGATTTCTCCACCTCTTGTCTCATTTGGGCTTGTCCTTCACCTTAGCTCTGATACCATGTTAATTTTACCATTATTGTATGTTGTTTCAATTACTTTAGCCCAATTCAATTCTTTAATTAACAATCTTTTCAATAGTAATTAATTCTTTCATCAATAAATAGTAATTGAAGATAGAACAATAATGAAATGACAATAGGAGATAATCAACACCATCAACAAGAGACATATATTTGGTCAAATACCAAGGGAAAACCCCACAAGGAGGAAAACCCTTTGAAATTATTTTTTATTAGATTGTCATAAAATGTTCAATGGAGAGTACAATGAGAAAATACAAATTTATCCATCAAAATCAATCAAACAATATCTAAGATATGAGCCCAGCAATAGTGTTGATCCAAGATAACATTCCATCATGCAATCGACTATAGACATCTGTAAAAATGAAACCCTAGTTTCCAATAACACGAAGAGAGTGTATGTGCATGCAATTGGAACAATCCATCGACATGGATAGGCTTGCATGCATCTAGTTGTAGTCGGAAATTTCATGTGTCAGCCCTACGAATGTGAGAAAAAACCCTAATCACACATGTGAGCTTCAAACCCTACAATTTCGAACCAACTTCCATGAACTAATTTTAGATTTGTGCGAGCCAAATCAAATAAAAGAGAATAACTGAATTTTTTATGATGATATCCAAAAGTGGTTTAGGTCACTTTTATTTATAGACTTCCAAGGGTGTCCAATTTCTCTTTAAGGACGACCTTAACAATTTTGACATTATGGACTTCACTTCAAATATACACTTTAGTAAGCTACCAAATTAACAAAGACAAGGTTCCCTCCCAAACTAGATTTTCCTCAAAAAGGGAAAGAGGTCGGGTAGCCATAGGGGTGGTCACGGAAGAACCAAATGGATAATGAAACGAAAATGGACATTATAAGTAGGAGGTTGTGCTTATTTTATTAGGAACCTTGGGTTCCAAGGAATTGGTGTATAGGGAAAGGCCCACTATATCGAAGTATTTTCTGAGAGCCAGGACTTATCTTGGGCTTGTCACCAACAGGGTTGTTATTTTGCACATTGAAGTTATTTTAGGGGATTATTGGGATAATTAGACCAAATTGAATTTATAAAGGCTCATATAAATTAAAGAAGAGCCTCACTTGTAACTTACAATCACTTGGATTTTGGATATCTCTCTCTAAAGAATTCAGACCTGCTTCATTCCTAATGAGGGTGAAATAACAACCATTCAGAGAACCTCATCCATTCCAAAAACCATTCCTAATGAGGATGAAATAATAAAATAATGGTGCAAAAGGGTTGTCGAAAGCCCAAGATAAGTCCTCCATGTGCCAAGATTAAGGGGAGGGATCTCAAAGTGATGACCAAGGGGGTGTCCCCTTGGTTTCCAAGAAAAACATCTATGGTGCTCCCAAGTGGCTTGTGGGGCACAGTCAATGGTCTCATGGGTCTCCAACTTGATCAATCATGTTGATGCTTCATCAATAAGGGCTAGAATTATGACACATGCCCTCCTATGTCTTTATGAATGAGGCAAAACCCCATGTAGGCTTTGGATCAGCTATCAAGTATTAGGTACAAGTATGTGTGGCCGACGGGGGCAACATGGTCCAAGTGAATCATCATCCTTGTATGAATGAGGCATGAACAATAAATGTGTGGTTTTGCAGAACCCCATGGAGTAGAAATCAATGCTCTATTGTGGAGGAGTCCCATGGCTCTCAATGCTCACCCTGCAAGTTACATTATGGCCCTCTGGAGGGCTTGGATCCTGTATAGGGAGGCCATGTCCAATATGGAAACCCACCTACAATCTTGTATACGATCCAATGTGTCTCCTCACCTTCAAATACAACTATCCATTAGTGAAATTGAGTAAATAAACATGCTAATCAGGTGCAAAAGTGGACACTCCATAGTGGCAAACCCTTCCAAATGGGATTTAGAATGTACAGGTGTTGCCTTGCTCAACAATAGAGGTTAATAATGGAGCCTTTTAGGAGGTTTAAACCTCTAAGGGAGTGATAGGTCCATGTTATATCCATCAAATGTTGTGTTTTATGTGAAATAATGATGGAATAGTGTGGGGGTAAGAGGGAATGCTCCAAGCCACATGCCATGGTACAAAGATAGCTATGATGAAGGAATCCCACACATTGGGTGTATTGATGTAGTAGGGAGAAATCATGGTAAATGAGTTACCTCGAACTTTTTTTTCCACCCATATTCATATTCCTTTTTCCTTTTATTTATTTTTCTTTCTTTTAACTGCTCGAGGCTTCAGGGGATGAGAGCATGGTGTGTATGATAAAGTAGTGGATACCTCGTTTAAGATTGACTAGATCATCGCCCACTAGGGTTTGGGACAATCATGAGTTCCTAAATGATGCAAGGGGCACACATAGGGGCCCAAGGAACTAGGGTGATGGCCATAATGATAGGGGGTGGAGCTCATGCTTACCTTTTTCCCACGTGCTAATTTTTTGTATTGGCCATCTTTTGCATTTTATGGTACATTTTCCTATTGTAAGTGGCCAAATTATGCTTTTAACTTTCTTTTTAGCTACATCAACCAATGGAGCATCATTCCAGGCCCAACCTAAAGTGTGCATAAGGGGAGGGGGATGCTAACTCTTTATGGACCCAATGGACAAATGTGGACCCATATGGGAAAAGAGTCAAGAGGGATAATGATGAGCGTAGGGAAGTGAGATATATAGTATTAGGAAGCAGGACCATGAAACCAAAATTAGGATTTCCCATGTAGTTCCACTCCTAAATCTAGTAGCTGATACAAGAGATCCCACGGGACTAGGATACAAGATTAACCACCGAGTTGGGACAAGGGAACAAGAGTACATTCCAAGTCTATTCTTTACATTGATTCCCCCTACTAATCCATGTCTAATGTGTCCAAGGAAATCAAGAAAAAACACTTAATTACATAATGAAAAGCCATGCCTTTGGAGTTGGAAGTACCATCTTCAAACATATGATAGGGAACATAATGGTTGGGTCAGGTGGCAGAGAATGGTGGCATATTGACCTATTTGGTGGTTTCAAGGCGTTGTTGGCTGCCAGTTGAAGATAAACTTAGGAGAAAATTTCTCCTATAGGAATCACCCACTACTGGTGGGTAACAAGGCCTACCACAATTTCATTTATGTGGAATTTGTAGCCATAAGAGGATTAACAACTCAAGAGTTTGGAGTATTTATAGTCTTGAATCCTAGGAAGAAGGACCACAACAACATGTCATGCATGTTGGAAATATTGAGAGGGGGGTGAATCAATATTTATTATCAATTAGTATTATTTTTAACTTCATATATCATTAAAGGTTATTAACATAAAATATTATAAACATTCATCAGTAGTAAACAACACTATTCAACAATGCACAATAATCAAGCTGGTGGACAAAGATATTTTTTGGGTGGAAACCCTTCCGGGAGAAAAACCACCCAAACACTTCTAAATATTTGTCTTCAAAATAATTACATCAAAGTTTCCAACTCCAACTGAAAGAGGTTCCAACCCCCATATTTATAGGCTCCAACCTATAGGATTATCTAACACCTTGTTTATCAAATGCAACTAGGAGGATGCTCTAACACCCTAGATCTCAAGCTCCAACCTGATAGAAGCTCCAACACCCTATGTACCAGTGATAATTTAATGGATGCTCCAACACCTTGTGCAGGCTACAACTTGCCCTAGCACGACCTTGTCACCCATGGATGCTCCAACACCTTGTGCAGGCTACAACCTGCCCTAGCACAACCTTGTCACCCTAAAGTGTTATCAAGCTCCACCTTGAAGGTGATTCCAATCACTTGCCTTACACCACCCTGAAGAGCTCGCAAACCGCGTTTCAAAATTTTCAGACTAGATCCCCCTGTGCTCTAAATCAATATAAGAAAATTGTAATGAAGAGTCTGCTACTCTACTCGGTAATTATATTATTGTCAAATCCTTGGAGCTTCACTGAATATTTCTCAATCGCATACCTGCACAATCGTACCTCAAACAAAGTCCTACCATTGCTCAAACAAAATTAACTCAAGCTACTGCACAATTTGCACTTGTTCACATGTTGTCACTGACAAAGATTACAAACATCACTTTAATAGGTCATTGCAACGATAATCTCTATCACATCAACTGTCACAGTCATAGTAGCTAATTGTTGGGTTGTGTTATATTCTTTCCACGACTAGCCCACGTAGTGAACCAGGGAGTTAGAGGGGGGGCAGAGCTGCCCCTTCGTTGTGTCGAATGCGTAGTAGGGGGGTCACAGGGGGGGCGGCAGCCACCCTTATCTGGGGGGTTTGAGGGGGGCGGGTATCCCCATCTATGGCTCCGGGGAAATTTTTTTTTGGACCCTATATTAGGTTGGGCGAACCTACCTATGGTTTTGTGCATGGTTTTCGCACATGGTTTTAGATGCAATGGTTTTCGGTCCATGGTTTTGGACACGATGGTTTTTGGTCCATGGTATTGGATGCTTCAGCATATATAAATATCTATTGTAACATTGAAAGTAACATAATGAAAAATCAAGTTGGTAGTCTCGGTTTTGGGATCCAGGGGGGAAATCTCTGTGTATATGTGTTTTATGTGTTATTCTCTTGCATTTTTTATTTTCTATGTTTTAGAATTCATATGCAGGTAATTTCTGTACGGGATTAAAACCTACTTTTGGTATCAGAGCTATTTTGGCTTCAAGGGGACACATTTAGTGTTGAGGGGTTTCGCTCGGGCCTATGGCAGACCCTGTTCAGTGGGAGATCTGCAGGATTGATTCTAGTGGTGAAAGAAAATGGAGAGTAGTGGAAAGATAGAGATCGAGAAATTTAATGGTCAGAGTTTTGAGTTGTGGAAACTCAAGATGGAGGATCTGTTGGTGGATAAAGATCAGTAGATCGCGGTAAATCTGGGTACTAAATTAACGGGATTGTCTGATGAAGAATGGAAGAAGTGTATCAGAAGGCAAAGAGCACAATATGGTTGTGTGTCTCAGATTCAGTATTGCTAAATGTATCAAGGGAAGCTATGGCGAAGGCTTTGTTGGACAAGTTAGGGACTTTGTACTAATCTAAGTCTCTAGTGAATAAATTGTTCCTATGGAAAAAGCTGTATAACGTGAGGATGAAAGATGGAGATTCGGTGACAGAGTATCTGAATGCATTTAATACTGTGGTAAGTCAATTATTGTCTATTGATATTAAAATTTCATATGAAGATAAGTGCATCATTTTGTTGTTTTCTCTACCAGATTCGTGGGATAGTCTGGTTATTGCAATAGGTAGCAATGCAACTGCCTTGTAGTTTGATGAAATAGTATCATCCTTGCTGATAGAGGAGATGAGACGGAAAAATATGGAGAGCCAGAATGGTGATGCCTTGTCTGTATGAGGACAATCCCAGAATAGAAACAAAAATAAGTCATCGAGTGGGAGATCTAAATCTCCAGGAAAACCTGTAAAGGTGGTTTGCTGGAAATGTAAAAAGGAAGGGAACTACAAAAGGGATTGAAAATATAAAGCTCCTGACAAAGGAAAGGGATCTAATGATGCTCCTTCTGTAGAGGAAAAAACCACCTCAGATGAAGGTGGGGATGTGTACTTGGCTTCTTCAAGTACACATGTAGATCATGAGGCACGGTTGATTGACTCAGGTGCATCCCTTCACTTCACTCCCCATACAGAGTGGTTCTCTGAGTATGAGAAATATGATGGTAGTGATGTCTTCTTGGGGGATGACAGGAAGGCTAGAATCATTGGTCACGGAAAAGTAAAGCTGAAGTTGCAAGGTGGAAGGGTTAGAACACTTCCGGGTGTTATGCATATTCCTACATTAGCCAGAAATATGATTTATGTAAGCAAGCTAGATGATGCAGGTGTAAAAACAGTGTTCAAGAAGGATACCTGGAAGATGGTTCGGGGAGAAGTGGTATTGATGCAGGGAGTTTGGATTGGAACTCTGTACAAGCTGCAAGGTAGCACTGTTGTTGATGGGTGCAGCAGTTCTGTGGTTCCTGAAAGTGGAGCAGAAAATCTAGTGGTATCTGGAGAGAAGGCCATATTGTGGCATCAAAGGCTTGGACATATCGGAGAGAAGGGCCTCTAAATACTTCGTGGTAAAGGTATGGTAGAAGGTATGAGTAATAGCTCTCTAGATTTTGATTTCTGTGAAAATTGTGTATATGGGAAGCAGATTTGGGTGAGTTTCCCCTCTAGTGGTAAGAGGGCGAGACAGATATTAGATCTTGTGCACAGTGATGTGTTTGGACTTGTGAAGGTTCCATAACTGGGTAAGTCTGTGTACTATGTATCATTTATAGATGACTTCTCAAGGAATACATGGATATATTTCCTTAAGAATAAATCTGAAGTCTTTGACAGGTTTAAATAATTTTGGAGTGGGTCCTAGAGCCAATCTTAGCCGTTAGGTAGCTGTTGGAGTCTCTGCGCTGTCTATTTAACATGCTTAGCCTGATCTGTTTCTTCAACCTGTCCTGACGATGAACCACACTAGTTGGTTCGAAACGCGTCGACAAAAGTCTATTTCATGTGATCTACGCCGAAGCCTCTCTTATAACTATGATGGATCACAGAAGCCTCAATTCTACAAAGGTTTAAATAATTTAAGGCTTTAGTGGAAAACCAGACAGAGAAGAAGATAAAGGTGTTGAGGTTAGATAATGGTGGAGAGTTTTGCAGCAAGGAATTTGAAGAATTATGTAAGAAGTGTGGTATAGCATGGCAGAAGACTGCTCCATACACACTTGAGCAAAATGGAGTTGCAGAAATAATGAACAAGACATTGATGGAAAGGGAAAGAAGCATTCTCAGTGGTGCCGGTTTAGGACAGGAATTTTGGGTAGAGGCGCTGGAGACAACATGTTACGTGGTCAACAGATCACCTTCATCAGCATTGGAGGATAAGACTCCACAAGAGGTATGGACTGGAAAGAAACCCTCTCTTTCACATCTGAGGGTATTTGGATGTGATGCATATGTTCATGTTCCAAAGGAGAAAAGAACCAAGTTGGATAGTAAATCTAAAAAGTGCATCTTTATTGGGTATAAGGATGGTTTAAAGGGTTATAAGATTTGGAATCCAGTAACAAGGAAAGTTGTGTACAACCGAGATGTGGTGTTAAGAGAGGCAAAAAATGTTATTAAACATGAAGTCCAACGAAAGGAACTTGAGAAGATAGAGTTTGAGCTTAAGAAGGAATAATCAGACTCTACAGCAGAGGAGGAATCAAAAGATGAAGAGCCACAAAATCCACGTGTGAGAAGATCAGTTCGAGAAAGAAGGAAACCAAAAAGGTATATCCCATCTACTTTTTGTTCAAATTTTTCTTTATCTATTACTGATGATGATCCCAGAACTGTGAAGGAAGCAATAGATACAGAGGATGGAAAACTCTGGAAAGAGGCCATGGTTGATAAAATGGCATCTTTGCACAAAAATGAGGCTTGGGATCTAGTGGAGTTGTTGGTTGGAAGGAAACCCATTGGTAGCAAATGGGTGTCTAAGAATAAGACAAATGAAAAAGGAAAGGTGGAGAAATACAATGCTCGGTTGGTAGCAAAAGGTTATTCCCAGATGCCAGTAATTGATTTTGGTGATATTTTTTCTCCTGTTGCCAAGATAGCTTCTATTATATTACTTTTATTTGTTGCTACTACTTTTGATTTTGAGGTAGAATAGATGGATGTGAAGACAACATTTATTCACGGGGATCTAGATGAGGAGATCTACATGAATCAAACTGAAAGCTTTGTGGTGAAGGGTAAGAAAGAACTGGTATGCAAGTTAAAGAAGTCTATGTATGGGTTAAAACAATCACCAAGGATGTGGTATTAGAAATTTGATACATTTATGGGGACTTGGCTTCACCAGAAGCAAAGAAAATCACTGTGTGTATTTTAAATTAATTGGTGACAGTGTTATTTATCTGATCTTGTATGTGGGTGATATGTTGTTGATTGGAAATGACAGAGAAATTATCCAGGATTTGAAGACCCAATTGTCCTCCAAATTTGACATGAAAGATCTTGGTGCTGCAAACTATATTTTGAGCATGGAATTTAAAAGAGATCGGGCAAAGAGGAAGCCCTGTTTAAACTAGAGGAAGTATGTCGAGACAATACTGCAAAGGTTTAATTTGCATGATAGTAAATTGGTGAAGGTTCCTATTCTTGTAGGTGTGAAGTTATATGCTAAACAATGTCCTAAGACAGAAGAAGAGGGAGAGGACATGTCCCGTGTTCCATATGCAAGTGCAGACAGTAGCCTGATGTATGCAATGGTCTATACTAACCAGACATTGCACATGCAATGGGAGTATTTGTAGAATTCCCCACTATAGATCAATAGATTATGCAATAGAAAAATACAAGATCTACTTCTACAATAAACTTTGCGGAAGCTTAATTGAATATGCGCAAGATCAAATAGAACACATATAACTGAGAATGAGAAAGCAATCACACATGAACACAAAAGAATACTCTAGGGAAAGCCTCAGCCTAAAACCCTGATCTCTGTAATATCATACAAGTGGAAATATGTTCAGATTACACAAAGCTTCAGCTCACAAGCCATCCAGCTCTCAGCACAATCGAACAACACAACTCACAGACTAAATACACACAACATATGCCTTCACTCAGCCCTCCAAGCCTCCTATTTCGTTACGCAGTTTCTCTTGGGGTCCAACGCTACCACCAGTGAGTATTGGCCTCATCACACAACCATCAAACTCAAAAGTAACTGTGCAATCTCCAAGGAATGAATTCCTTCTGCATGAAAGAGATATCCTCCATGGAATATTACTTCAACTGATAGTACATTGTCCCATCACCTGATCTCAACTGGGTGTCTGACTGAAATGACATGCATGAGTTATTTATGAGAGAATATTCAGTTATCTAAAGTGCAGCAGTTACATGCATGCATGCATTAACTAACTGAACTCACAATCAGTTCCACAAACTATTGGAACTAATCTAATTGGACTTAACTCAGATAACTGAGCTAACTAATTACACTCAAAGTAAAACTCATCCCGATCTCCTTTAATCAAGGGATAACTTCCTCAATCAATGGAGAAACTGTTGCATGTCTTCACATAGACTTCATGTTTGATTTCCTACAACTAATTAACTCAAGATGAATTAATTAATTGTTTTACAAATAGCTGCTAAGATCAAATTCGAATTTTACTTCTCAATTTTAGTTCAAGGACTAACTAAAATTGGAAGGTATCCCTAAATTATATTTATAGCAGTGCTATTTTTAGCACTTCTATTTTTAGCATTTCTTGTTGCTATTTTCAACAGTATTGAGCAGGTTTATGTCAAAACCAGGAAAGGAGAATTGGATAGCAGTGAAGCGGGTTTTTAGGTATTTGCATGGCACTAGTGATTATGGTTTGTGCTACCAAGGAAGACTAAGATTGGATAAAGTTTTGGATATTCGTGACTTTGTTGATGCAGATTGGGCTGGAGATCTAGATCAAAGAGGATCTACAAGTGGGTATGTGTTTAACCTATTTGGAGGTGCAATTAGTTGGATGAGTAAGAAACAATCTGTTGTGGCACTATCAACTACAGAGGCAGAATACATGGCAGCCACTCATGCAAGAAAGGAAGCAGTTTGGGTGCAGAGATTGTGTTCAAGTATGGGGTTAGTACAGGGAGCTATAAGGATAGATGGTGATAGCCAAAGTGAAATTTTCTTGGTAAAGAACCATGCTTATCATTCAAAGACAAAACACATTGATGTTCAGTATCACTTTGTGAGGGATATGATAGAAGACAAAAAGGTGTTGATAATAAATGTGGACACTTTGAAGAATATTGTAGATGCATTGACAAAATTTGTGAGCTCTGATAAGTTATCTTGGTGTAGAGAAACAATGGGTGTTGTAGGGCTATATAAATGACAAAGATCTCCTATGACCCCCTATGGAAAGAAAACAACAAGTGGGAGAATGTTGGGTTGTGTTATATTCTTTCCATGACTAGCCCACGTAGTGAACTAGGGGGTTAGAGGGGGGGTGGAGCCCCCCCTTTGTTGCGACAATTATGCAGCGGGGGGTCACATGGGGCGTGGCAGCCCCCCCTATCCAGGGGGTTTGAGCGGGGTGGGTAGCCCCACTTTACGGGGTCGGGGGTAGCACCCTGGGGAAAAACTTTTTGGACCCTATATTAGGTTGGGCAGACCTACCTATGGTTTTGCGCATGGTTTTCGCACATGGTTTTGGATGCGATGTTTTTCGGTCCATGGTTTTGGACGTGATGGTTTTCGGTCCATGGTATTGGATGCTTCAACATGTATAAATATGTATTGTAACATTGAAAGGAACATAATGAAAAATCAAGCTGGTAGTCCCGATTTTGGGATCCAGGGGAAATCTCTATGTATATGTGTTTTATGTGTTATGTGCTCGCATTGTTTATTTTCTGTGTTTTAGATTTCGTATGCAGGTAATTTTTGTACGGGGTTAAAACCTACAATAATCAAACCGACATCCACATTGTTATCATTGAGAAACTGTCATGTACAAGAACCACTGTCAATACCAAAAGATACTATCAAAGTCCAAGTGCACTCTCATGTAGATCATTTTCACAAACACCCACAATAATTATGCATTGTCTAAGGTCACTATCGCATTATAATTATAGTCATCATTGTCATGTCAAGACTATCAAGTTACTAGTTGTTGTAGAGAGTACTTCATCACACATCATCATGTATATTGTCATGCCTCATCATTGTAGTTAAGTATCACATGGTAAAGTCAAGGTTAGACTCTGATTGTTATGTGATGCTGCAAAAAATGCCTTTATGATAACCAAATACCAACTTTTTATTGCTTTGAGATGTATTGAATGTGATGAGTAATAGCCCTTGCTGTAAGTAATGGTCTCCCAATTAAAAATTGAAGTATTATAATAATACCTTGATTCAATTGTTGTTGTCTCAATTCTTACTTCTAGAGTCTTCACATAAATAAATTGGTTTCATTTAAAATTCAGTCAATTCTACTTACCTCATAATGACCAATGCTTAAATTTAGTTATATGACTAAGGCTTCAAGTTGGCCTTATCAAAGTTTTGATATATTGTTGCAATGTACATTGTGTAGTTAATAAAATATCAATCTCATATATCAATCAAATGTTACTTGCAAACAGTGTTACTGTTATACTCAAAGAAATTGAGAGTCAATGATTGCCTTGGTGCATTTGATCATTGAAGTTATTCTTTGAGGTATCATTGTGCCATTTCAGAATACTTAATGAGCCAACCATTCAGATATCCATTGCTTTAGAATTGTGTCACAATGTGTATTGAATTGTCAAACTTCTCAACTTCAAGGTTCAATGTATAGTTAAGGGTCATTACCAAATATAAGAATAAGGTTATGTCACAATCTTACAAACCTTAGGTCACACTAATTTATATTGAGATAGTTGTCACAAGGAAGTTGTATATACCACTACTCAAACCCTAGATAACTCTTTTACTAATGCAAATATGATTATAACTGCACTGTGTTGAAGGAGGTTAGAATCACTATGACTTAAACTTCAGTGACTAAGCTCAAGCCTATTGTGTCACAAGTTGCAGACCTTCTAAAAATTCATCAACTGCTCAATCCTTATAAATGTCACTATTTTGTGTCACAATAAAATAAAAGGATATCAACAATTGTCTCTAGGTCACTGTACTATAGATTTAGGAGATAATACACCTTTAATCGACCCTAAATCTTCCTCAAAGAGGGTCGAATGGCCTAGTGGTCAAGAAATTATTTTGTGAATTAATATAAGTCTATATTTGGTTTGAAAATTTTGATTTAGGTTTGTTATAAGTTAATCTGCACTTGTTCAGAATTTTATCGAGGTACCATCGAGTTGATTAGAGTTCCTTTTCAAGCAATAGTCCACGTATCTTTTTGAGATTCCAAGGTCTAAAATGATGAGACTTGAAGATGGTTCATACCTATAAGATGTGTTCCTAATGAGGGTTGACGGTAAGAAGTATACAAATGAATCCATGTAATAAAAAAATCCCAAACAGATCCCCAAACCAAAGTAAAAACAAAATACCCAAACCCTACCTTCTAATTTCTTTGCTATCTCCTCAAGGACCGAATTCCAGAGCCGAGATAAACAAGATAGGTCATTGAAAAATGTCATCGTTTTGAGGGTGCATTAGGTATATTTTTATAGTTTTATTTGTGAGTAGGAGGGGGGATTCCAAATAGAAACGTTTGGAGGATTTGTTGGTGAGATATTTTAGACTTTTGAATTTTAATTTGCTTTTTAATCTTAAAAGCCCTAACTTCATTTGATTAAGATAACTTTGTAAAAGCCTGTCATGTCTTCACAATTGGGTAATATATATTATTTTAATTTTGGAGAGGAGCCTATTTAGCTTGATTGCCTTAATGACCTTTAGAAAAAAAAAAAAAAAAATCTTAAGATTTGGAATTTTAAGCCCTTGTCACAATTTGACCTTTTGACTAGGTGAAAGAGGGGGTGCCCTTATGGAGTTGGGGTTTGGAATTTTGTTTTGATGAGGGATGTTTCTTGTAGATGGAAAACTAATTTTATACCCTTCACACAATGGTTGATCTATATGTTAAGCCCTTAATTCAATGATGAGGTGCCATGCCTAGGGTTTTTATCCATTGATCGGGTTCTTCAACTTCGAACGTGAATATCTCTAAAAATAGGAGGCCTCTCGGGGCATGCCACATACCACTAGAAACATATTGATGAGGATAATCCAGTGACGAGGAAATAAAAGGTAAAATTAATGATTTTTCATTTCAGAAACTTTGAACAAGTTCAGGGTACCTCCTTAGTCTAAAGAACCCAAACCCTAGAACTATGTTTTTCAACCATCCAATAGTGGAGCTCCAACTTGATGTAATTTAGACGAATATTAAGAGCGTTCATTGACATAAATGAATTGTATCTATTCAAATTCAAACCCCAAGGTTGAAATCAATGAGAACATCATTCAACAATCTCCCCCTTTGTCATTGATGACAACACACATACTCCTTCAGCAAGTACAACTCCCCCTAACTTCATGCATCGATCTCCTTCTCTTGATTTATATCCCAATTTGACATCAATGGCAAAGGGCCACTTTTCCTAACAATCTTGTTGCCTCCTATGAACCTGTAATCTACTTATGCCCCCCCTAAAGACAAGCCTTCCTTTGTCTTCCTACAAAGTGTCTATCATTCTTCAAAATGCTTTCCTCAATACTTGTTGCAACAAATTGTCTCCACCTGTCATGTTATGCTTCATATGGATTGCCACTTTTGACTCTACTTGTCAACATGGATAATATTTTCCTACCATAACTGCTATTTCACTGAAACTATCCATGACACTTCTTCATATCTGCCAACTATCAATCTATCAATGATTGATAATTAAATGTGAAACTATTTATACTTAGAATCACCCTCTTCAATATTTATGGAGTAATTATATTGGATTCTTCAAAATAATGTATCACCCATATCTTTGGTTCGATCATACTGAACCTTGTTATCCTCCAATGTACCTATTGATTCATCATGACTTTTTGCCTTTACAAAACCTGAAAGCAAGACTATTGATACTTTCTTATCTTCTTACTCTTCTTGTACCTATTTCCTCTCCATACATCCTTGTATCTCATGTTAAGTTTGTTATTCATGGTTGATTCCATCTTGTATCTGCAATCTCAAGCTATGTGCACATAGTTACGACATTTGTAACATTCAAAGTTGGGGTTGTCATTCATGGAATATTCCATCTTGTGTCTGAAATATAAGCTATATGGACATAGTTATGGCATTTGAAACATTCAATGTTTGGCCTAGCTCAAAAGTACTTTCTACTGAAAATCCATCGTGAAACCTGTCTTGTGATCCTAAAAGCCTGCTTCTTGGGTTTTGATAATACCCTCAATAATTGTACCTGTCAAAAACTTTATAATCCATAGACATATGTTCACGGTCAGTATATGAAAAATAATAACCGTTGAATGAATTAGCATACTTGGATGAGATATCTTGTCTAGATGGTCTTTTGTATTCATTGTTCTTCGAAGGTGGTGGTTCAATATTTTGCTTTCTTTTTTCCTTGATTCCTTCAACATTATTCCTTGGAGACATGACATTTTTAATCTTATTCGGTCCTTCACTTGGATTAATCTTCTCATCAATATTTTTTTTGCAAAGTCTTGGAGCTTATGCCTTCGTCACATGGATCTTTACCTGCTTCTTCTTCCTTCATCTTCAACTATGCCAATTCTTGGTATTTCTTGTCAATCCCTGAAAATGTTCTCTTTTCCAATCCTTGAACATGTTGATTTCATTAAGAATTGCGTCGAACTTTTCTTGATTTTGAGCAAGGTTTTCTTGAAAACAAATTGTCAAGATTTGTCTTCTTCTTTCTTCTTCCTCTATTTGTAGCTTTAGAAGAGTGACCTTTTTTGCTTCTCTATTAAGAACTTGTATCTATTCCTTCTTAATTTCATTTTCCTTCTTGATCCTATCTATTTTTGCAACAACGGTATCCATTTCTCTTTTCTTTTAATCAACTTCAGATATGTAATCTTTACCATGTTCCTTTTGATGGCTTATCAAATATTTGTCTTTCTTTTCTACTTCCTGCACCTAGAGCTTCAATAGAGCAACTTCTTCCTTGAGTGTGAGATTTTGCTTCTCTGTTTTCTTCCATTCTTTGTTACTTTCTTCAAGTTCTCTTCTTGGTGACTCTTAAACTTTTCTGGCTTCTTCCAGCTGCACTCTAAGGTTTTTGATGATTTCCTTTGATCTTCATTCTTCTTATTAAGGCTTCTAGCATGTCCTTTTGCTATTTTCAATTCATCTTTTAGAAGTTTGATGTTTTCTTTTTCAAACTTAAACTTCTTTATAACTCTAACAATTTCGTTTTGAAATTTGATCTCATTCATCTCTTCATCTTATTATTTAGAAGCTTCCTCCCTGTATCATTTTCAATGTTAGCGATAATAGGATCTGAAATCATTTCAATACCTATAACTTTTGTTGAATGCTTGGCAGCTTTCTTCTTTGACTTCCACATCTCTGCCTTCCAACTATAAAATTTTTACTGAAGGAACTTGCTTTGATACTAATTTTTGGAAATACTAAGAGTGGGTTGAATCAATATTTCTTATCAATTAGTATTATTTTTAACCAATTAGTATTATTTTTAACTTCACATAGCATTAAATGTTATTAGCATTAGATATTATAAAAAATCATCGATAGTAAACAACACCATTCAATAATGTGAAAAAATCAAGACGGTGGACACAAATACTTTTAGGTGGAAACCCTTCTAGGAGAAAAACCACCAAATGCTTCTAAACATTTGTCTTCAAAATAATTACATCAAGTTTCTGGCTCCAACTAAAGGAGGCTCCAACCTGTAGAATGCTCCAACACCTTGTTTACCAATTGCAACTAGGAGGATGCTCCAATGCCCTAGATCTCAAGCTCAAACCTAAAGGATGCCCCAACACCCTTTGTACTGCAACTGGACAAACACTCCAATGGCCCATGCAGGATACAACTCGCCCTAGCACCACCCTACCACCCTAAAGTGTTCTCAAGCTCCAACCTGAAGATAACTCCAATCACCTGCCTTTCACCACCCTACCACCCTGAAGATTTGGCAGACCACATTTTTCAATTTTCACACTGGATCCCCCTGTGCTTTGAATCAACATAAGAAAATTTTAATGAAGATTCTACTACTCTACTCGGTAAGTATATTACTATCAAATCCTAGCAACTTCACTACTCAATACTACTCAATCTGTTACCTACACAATCCTGCCTGTACTCAATCAAAATCAAATCAAGCTATTGCACAATATGCACTCGTTCACATGTAACTAATGAACATTACAAACATCGCGGTTAATATGTCATTGTCATGAGAATATTTGTCACATCAATTATCGCAATCATAATAGATAACCAAGCCAACATCCACAATGTTATCATTGAGAAATTTATGTACAAGAACCATTGTCAAGTACCAAAAGATATGATGAGCTTCATAAATGGGTAATTATATGGGCTCATTTTACCTACTAACCTAGTCAATTCAACCATTCTCTTAGCTTATTGTATGATTTTCTGATTATATTTATGCTTATAGGGTGAGTTGAGTTAGTTATTATGCCACGTGGTCTAACATGTATTTAATGCAGATTATTGATGGATTTTGAGGTCAAAGTCAAGGATTTAATAGTCAAACTGTAGCAACAACTCGAAGTAGATAGAGGAGAGGATTTATAGGAGGGAATACCGCTCATTTATTTCTCCTCACTTCGAATTCCCCTTCATTTAGCTCGGAGTACAAGCAGCCGAATCATGCACTAGAAGGTAGTCGAGCAAGTGGAAGATGATTGAGAGTTATCTCAAGTTTTGGGAGCCAAGCCTCCATGATTTTAAAGAAGCTATTGGTAGCTTCATATGTATAAGTATAAAGGCCTAGGGCCTCACTAGGGTCGACTTTTTACTTGTGTAAACTCTACTCAAATTTCGAGCTTACTATTTTGTGACAGTTTTATGTAATCTTGCTAATTTCTTGATAACGAAGATGGAATACTTTTTGAGATAGCACGGAGTTACCTCAGAGGGCTAAAGCTCTTGGGTTAGGGCCCAATCTAAGAAACCAAGCTTCTCTTTACTTGTATTTGTATGCTTTACTTCGGTTGGTAGATTAATTTGTTGTTAGATGTATTTCTCTTATGGTTAAGAATAGGTTGCTTTTGATGATTTAGTAGTTTGCTTCCATTTTTGCTTTCTGTAGCAGGTTAAGCAGTGATCAAAGAAGATTCAAAAGGCTAGAAAAATTGCCTTGGACTCTCTTCTTCCCTCTGAGACCATGATTTGAGGCGAAGACTCTCTTGCTGCCCCAAAAACACAAATTTTCCTCATTCCTAGGACTTCTAGTGTTTGCAGCTCTCTAGTAGGTTGATAGTCCAGTTTTTCTTTGCTTTATATCTTCTTTATCATGTTCACTTCCTGATTTGCAATAGTTCTTTTGCATGCTTCCCTTTCTTACAACATTTCCTAGCATTTCCTTCTAAACATCATAGTTTAGGCCATTTCGATGCAAAACTCTATTTCTCCTAGGATGCACTTATTTCATTGGTTGCTTGATTTTATTGGTTGATTGTCAGTTTCTATGCAGCAGATATCTTCCAGCAATAGTCCAGATTACCAGAAATCACACCCTCCAACTGATCCATGCCCCATAGGTCTCCCAAACCTCACCTCAATTCCGCCCTAGTTTCCTGCATTTTTCATAGAACTTCTTCATCTCTCCTTGAGAAAACCCAATAATCTTTCTCTCTCCTGGTGATTCATGCCAGACCTTAGGTGCCCTAACACCTCATTCCAAACTTCATCCACCTTTTCCACCCACTCTCACACCCTCAAAACAGCAAAAATTTCTCTCGGCCTCCTCTTGTAGTCCTCCTCTAGTTTCCCTATTTTCCTCCTGTAGTTTCCCTGTGTCCTCCTGTAGTTTTTCCTGTAGGCTTTCTTTTGAAGGTCGAGTGTGGGAAAAGCCTCCAAAAAGCCACCTAAGACCTCCTAGGACCCATCCACACCATCCTATATCCTCCTAAGCTCCAAAACTGCCCTCTAACACCACCTGTTCGCTGCCACACTCACACACAATAAATTAGATGCATGTTAAATTCACATAAAAATACATGAAAACACATAAAAACCCAAAAATATGTTTTTGTGTATTTAATTCTAGAAATAGCATGGTCAGATGTTGTTTACTTCCTTGAGTAGGTAATGGAATTTCTTTCATGGTTTTCATAGTGTTTTTGGCAAAAGTAGAATTAGCTTGTTAATTAGGGTTTACTAAGTTGCTTTACATTCCAATCTTTCTCCTTTCTGCAGTTAGAATAGCATCTGTAGAGTAATCTTTCTTAACTTTCATCATACATAGAGCTTCTTCTGAAATCTATAGAATTTGGCTTGAGATCCTAGTGATCTTGCACTGGTTGACCAAGTGACAACCTGCAGTGATCACTAGTACTTGTGCATATAGCACCGACGCTTCCAAGTTTGTTATGAGCTATCGGGTTGATAAAAGTAAAGCTGGCAGCCTAGGAGTTATGTAGCAATACTAGCACTTGCCACTTTTTGGCGTCGTTGCCAGGGAAGCGTTAGAGTATTCTATGATTACTTCTTTCTTCTATTTCCTATTGCAACATTTTGCTAATAGTTTATTTCGGCAAAAGTAGACTAGTCATTTCTTTTCTTTCGGTTCTACATTTCCTTGCTTTCCTTTTCAATTCTGAAAATTTCCATTTAGCAGGTTCATTTCAGCTAGTTGCAATTTTTTTTGTTCAATCACAATTTCAATTTCTACAGGTACTTTCAGTGTGGGGAAAAAGAAACAAAAAAAACCAACCAAAAATATTTCCTTTCATGCCTCGTAGGATTAGAGATAACTCAAGAAAATTTTCGCCCAACACCCCCACTACTTCACACAACCAACCTGTAGAAATTTTGAACAATTTAACACATATTCAATGGAGATTATCCTGATCATGTACTATTGCGGAAAACATACACAATACTTAAGCTCCTCTACGTTGATCATCAATATAGCAGCATCAATAACAATAAAACATCAAGAGCATTCACACATTAACACAGTATGTATCCCTGGGAAAGCATCTCGCTAAAAACCCCACTATCTGTATATTAATGATTGAGTCATGTAACATTACACAGCATAATACTTCTCACAAGTATCTCCACCTCTGTTACACACAATACAGCTCAGATCTGAATCAATCACTGGCTCAAATCTCCTTCGCTGCTTACCTGCCTCCGCTGCTCAATACCTGCTCAAGAACTGATGATAATTCCAAGGCAACCACATATTTACTTGGAAAAATCACGTGAGCACAAGCTACAATGTGGGAAAATATGTGGGCAAACTCATTGGCATACTCAATCCCTTGATTGTGCAAGATCTGATGCACAACTATAGTCACAACTGATAGCAATCTGATTCTCTAACACCTGTCCCTGCTGAACTGAACATGCACTGACATGCAACTGAGTTAACTGATGTATTCATTAGTTGTATTATGAGTTAATAACTTGTGAATTAATTAATAACTAATTCACCCAACTCATCTCTAGTCTATTTTCCAGTTAGACTAAATACAACCAGTTTAACAAAGCTAAACTGAACACAACACCATCAACTTCACCTCCAGTCCACTAAACTCAACTCACTTGAGTTCTAACTGAAGTCCTGCATGCAAATATTAGTCATCCCATAAGTAACCACGTATTTCCTTCTGGGATTTGCATGTACCACATCCGTAGCTCATCCTGAAGTGCTCCAAGAGAATAAGACAAAGTTTATAGTCTAAATATTATTATGAGCTAATAATATTTGACTGTTCTACATTTAGACTGAGCAGTCACTCCACTGTGATCTAAAAATAGAAGTCCATCTATTTTTCCCAATTTGACCAATCATCCATAAACAACAACCTGCAATCCATAGACATGATCCATATGTCTAAAAATAGACATAGTCTAAAAATAGACTTGCACCAAAAATAGCCTGCGGGCCCACATAGTGAAGGCGACTCTTTTCACTAAGCTCCATCATCTTGTTGCAATCTC
>APFE030360890.1:21199-57477 GCA_000404065.3 Pinus taeda | reverse complement strand
ATGATTGAGTCATGTAACACTACACGGCATAATACTTCTCACAAGTATCTCCACCTCTGTTACACACAATACAGCTCAGATCTGAATCAATCACTGGCTCAAATCTCCTTCGCTGCTTGCCTGCCTCCCTTGCTCAATACCTGCTCAAGAACTGATGATAATTCCAAGGCAACCACGTATTTACTTGGTAAAATCACGTGAGCACAAGCTACAATGTGGGAAAATACGTGGGCAAACTCATTGGCATACTCAATCCCTTGATTGTGCAAGATCTGATGCACACTATAGTCACAACTAACAACAATCTGATTCTCTAACACCTGTCCCTGCTGAACTGAACATGCACTGACATGCAACTGAGTTAACTGATGTATTCATTAGTTGTATTAGAGTTAATAACATGTGAATTAATTAATAACTAATTCACCCAACTCATCTCTAGTCTATTTGCCAGTTAGACTAAATACAACCAGTTTAACAAAGCTAAACTGAACACAACTCCATCAACTGCACCTCCAGTCCACTAAATTCAACTCACTTGAGTTCTAACTGAAGTCCTGCATGCAAATATTAGTCATCCCATAGGTAACCACGTATTTCCTTCTGGGATCTGCATGTACCACATCCGTAGCTCATCCTGAAGTGCTCCAAGAGAATAAGACAAAGTTTATAGTCCAAATATTATTATGAGCTAATAATATTTGACTGTTCTATATTTAGACTGAGCAGTCGCTCCGCTGAGATCTAAAAATAGAAGTCCATCTATTTTTCCCAACTTGATCAATCAGCCATAAACAGCAACCTGCAATCGATAGACATGATCCATATGTCTAAAAATAGACTTGCGCCCAAAATAGCATGCAGGCCCACTTAGTGAAGGCGACTCTTTTCACTAAGCTCCATCATCTTGTTGCAATCTCAACACAACCTTCTCTATTCTTTGGTGGCTGCAATCAAGAAGAACCCTTAGGTGAACAACCACACATATTCCAAGAACCTATAGGGGAAGAAGAAGAAGAAAACATTCCTCTGGAGCCAATGGCTGAAAACAAAAAATGCTAGGGGAAATGGAGAAAGAATAGAGGGTACCTTCCCCATTTGGGAGACCAATGGGGACACCAAAATGAAGAATATAAGTCTTTAGCCCTACCTCACTTCCATGGTCTGACTACAAAAGATCTTGACACCTTCTTATTCGAGTTTGTTGTCATCTGTCGAACTTATAACTATGCAAAAGACGAGCAAAAGTTGAAATTGTTCCCTTCTACTCTCAAGGACGCAACACTGCACTGGTTCATGGGATTACCTGGCAATAACATCACAACTTGGGCAAATGCAGCAGGCCTTTAACAACAAGTATTGAGATTGTAGGTCAAAAGATACTAAAGAAGAAATCTTCTGAATGACCATAGGAAGTGATGAGACCCTAGAAGATTGTGAAGAGAGGTTCCGGCTCGGTTACAAAAGGGCCGGGTGTACACTCAACCCTGATTCTGTGAAGTTGGTCCTGCTAAGGGGAATTCGGGAAGACCTTTTAGACACCCTCCATCTACTAGCTAGTGGAGACATCTACCAACTGTCCTATGAGGACATAAAGACTATTTTTAGAAACCATTCTAGAGTAGCCAGAAAGAAAGGTAGGGGAAGTCAACCCATAGCTAGTACCTCTTCTTCCAGTTCAACCGTTAAAGGTGAAATTGGAACCATTCTGGAAGACTTCAAGAGTGAGATGTTGCAGACTCTTTCCATGCAAATGGATACCTTACATATCAAAAGAAAACAAGAGGAAGTAGAGACAGCTTTGGCCATTTTTTCCCCTAGATGCACCTGGAGGCATCCTAGGAATGAATGCCTAGTGAACTCTATAGAGGTTTGTTCAGTCTGTGAAGAAGATCATTCTATAGATAAGTGCCCTTCCTTGCCCGGACTTAAAGCTGTATAAGGGGCCAAAGGAGTCACCGAATAGATCTATTACATAAACCAAAAGAGGCCGCATTAACATAGACCATACCAGCAGGGGATGCCAGGGACATCTCAGGCATACTACAACCCCAACCAAGTCACCTCCATACCTTGTTGGGGCCCCCTACTCATCCTTCTTGCTCCACGCCTCCTCTTTGGACTTTCACATCTCAATATCATGCCCAACTAGCCACCCATTCATTTCAATCCTATGCTCAGCCACAACCTCAGTGGAATGCATCTCATCAAGGGTGGAGACCCCAATACAACTCTCTTCCTACTCTTTTGCCTCCACCACCTGCCCAACCACAACCATTACCTTCTGCTCCACCAAGGCAACCCCAAATTCCTACCTAGCCAAATCTGAACCCGAACAACAAACAAGCTCAGAAAGTGTATAGTGGGGAACCATCATGCCCAACTTATGTTGTGGAGATTCAAGAAATTAACTTGTGATCCGGGAAATTTATCCCAAATAACCAACCTCCACCCAGGGAGGTTGAGGAAGATAAAGAGGAAAGCAAACCTAAAGCAAGTCCACCCTTTCTTAAGAGACTATCCATGACAATCCAGCCTACCCTAGAAGAGACTGAACTCTTGGGAGAATTGAAACATTTATGTGTGAAGATACCACTTCTCCAAGCCATAAAAGATGTGCCTATCTACAATAGGTTGATGAAAGAGAAGTGATTTAGGCATCCAAGAAGGTGCAAGAGAGATGCCCCAACCATCAATGTCATAGGACAACTGTCTGACCTGATGTTGGGGCAGATAATATGTCCAAAATATCTGGACCCTGGAAGCCCAGTAGTTGATGTCCACATCAATGGCACAATGGTCCCACATACCTTGATTGATCTGGGAGCTGCCATTAATGTGATGACAAAGGACACAATGCTCAAACTTAACCTCCAAGGCTCCTTGAGGAAGACCACGATAGTGCTGCAGCTAGCAGACTACTCCACAGTGACCCCTAAGGGGATTGTGGAAGATGTGATGGTCTCCATTGATTCTTGGGAGTACCATGTTGATTTCTTAGTTCTACAGCCAAAGGCAAAGCTCACTGGGTATCCTCTCATTCTGGGAAGACCCTGGTTGGCTACAGTCAATGCCTACATTAACTACCGAGCTGGGAACATGACCATAAAGAATGGGCACATGTCCAAGCAGTTAATCTTATATCCTCCTGCCAAACCTTTGCTATAACATGATCTACCTCTCTGGTTGGAGGAGGAGGATGAGGATGAAGTTTATTCTGCACCACTTTGTGCATTAGAAATCACCATGGGGGGGGAACCGCAAGATGAGGATGATATGATTAAAAATTTGATTCAGAATCCACCTCCCAGTGTATCACCATTAGAATAAATAGTAAGAGAAACCAAAAAAAAAAACACAAATGATCTCTGTGTGGTCGATCCCACCTCTCTGTGTGTTAAAAATATAGAGTTCGGCCCAAAAATAACATTGAAAATCAATCCATCCCTATCTACTTCCCAAGAGAAGGAGCTATGCAGCATACTGAGAAAACATCTAGATGCCTTCATCTGGAGTTATAAGGAGATGAAGGGAGTGCACCATTCAGTATGTACTCATCATATATACATCAATGAAGATTGCAAGCCAGTCAGGCAACCTCAAAGGAGGATGAACCCAACACTTAAAGATATTGTTAAGGAAGAACTGTAGAAATTGCTTGATGCAGGGTTCTTATATCCCATGTCTTACAATGAATGGGTCTCACCTTTGGTGCTAGTGCAAAAGAAAAATGGTAAGTGGAGAATCTGTGTTGACTATCGAGAATTGAAAAAAGCCACTAAAAAGGACCATTTTCCTTTACCTTTCATAGATCAAGTGTTAGATAGTCTGGCAGGGAAAAAGTTTTTCTCCTTCCTAGATGGGTTTAGAGGGTACAATCAGATTCAAATCAGCACGAAAGACCAAGGCAAGACCACTTTCACTTGTCCTTGGGGTACCTTTGCATACCGGGTCCTTCCTTTTGGTTTGTGCAACGCTCTAGCCACTTTCCAAAGAGAGGTATTGAGTATATTTTTTGAACTGGTTCATGATGTAGTAGAAATATACATGGATGATTTTACTCCTTATGGCTCTGACTTTCAGGAAGCTTTATCTAACCTAGGAAAAGTTCTAGATAAGTGTATTGAGATGAACCTGTCCCTCAGTCCGAAAAAATGTGAATTTTTCATGACTGAAGGGACTATACTAGGTCATGCAATATCTCAACAAGGACAGCAAGTGGACCCCAACAAAATTGCCATCATCCGAAGGGTCCCACCTCCTCAAAAGGTGAGATATGTTAGAAGCTTCCTAGGCTTAGCTAGATATTACATGAGATTCATTAAAGACTTCAGCAAGTTAGTCTCTCCTTTGTTTGGCCTCCTAGGAAAAGATGTTGAGTTCATATGGTCAGAAAATTGTCAAGAAGCCCTAGATACCTTAAAGAGCAAGCTAGTGATTGCCCCAATTCTCAGAGGCCCAAAATGGGCCCTACCCTTTCACATTCACACAGATGCCTCGAACAAAGCAATGGGAATAGCCTTAGGAAAAATTGATGAAAAGTTACCTTATGCCACATACTTTATAAGCAAAAACTTGTCAAAGGCAGAGTTAAACTATGCAATGATTGAGAAGGAACTCCTAGCTATCGTGAATTCCTTAAACAAATTTAGACATTATATCACATGCTATCAAACCTTTGTGCACACTGATCATGCTACAATTAGATATCTAATGAACAAACCAAATGTAAATGCTCACATTATTAGATGGTTTCTTTTACTGCAGTAGTTTGATCTGACTATTAGTGATAAGCCTGGTAAAGAGAATGTTATAGCTGAATTTTTGTCTAGAGGAAATTTGTGTACAGGTGAAGAAGGAATGGTGGATGACCAAATGCCAGATGAACACCTATTTGCCATATCAGTACTCTCTCCATGGTTTGTTGATATAGAAAACTACTTGGTTTCAACACAGTTCCCACCACATCTATCCTCAAAGGAGAAGAGCAAAATAGTAAGGAAAAGCGCCCCTTTCACCTGGATTGGAGGAAATCTCTTCAAACATGGCCCAGATCAGATCTTGAGAAGATGTGTTAGGGAGGAAGAAGTCTTTGACATCCTCTTGACTTGTCATGACGGGCCTTGTGGAGGTCATTTTGCAGCAAAAAGAACTGCCTTCAAGATATTGCAAGCAAGTTACTATTGGCCCACTCTTCATCATTATGTGAGGAGATACACGAGCCAATGTGATCAATGTTAGAGGATGGGGAAACCCACTCCAATGGATGAAATCCCATGCAACCTCAAGTGACCTTTGATCCATTTGAGAAGTGGGGCATGGACTTTGTGGGGCATATCAACCCCCCTTCAAAGCAGAAGCAATACATCATTGTGTGCACCGACTACCTGACAAAGTGGGCAGAGACAAAAGCAATCAAAGCAGCAGCAGAGGAAAAGGTAGCTGAGTTTTTGAGGGAAAACATATTCTACAAGTTCGGGTATTCGAGAGAGTTTGTCATAGACCAAGGCAGTCAATTCACTTCAAACTTGATTGAAGACCTACTCACACATCATAAGATCAAGCACAAGACTTCCACCCTGTTATAGACATATTTGGGCACTGCAACCCCAATCATATATGTCCATAAACCAAGGACTTCTGAGTCCCTAAAAGTGTTGTCTCATACCCTAAAGGAACAGGGTCAGCTGATTACATCATCTCCCAGAATTTCTCCATGGAAAACTACTCAAAACTGGTCAAAACTGGACCATACAGACTGCTCAGTGCTAAGGGTGCAATGCATCTCACCTACCCAGTGCAAAAAGTACGATGCATACTTGAAAGCCCTTCTATAGGGTGCGATGGGTGAGAGTAAACAAATGGCAGAGATAGTTTGCAAGGTGGATGATCATGGAATCTTCCAGAAACTTCTCCTATGACACTTGCCTCTCTGAATTCACCCAGGGATGAGTAAGAGATCATGAATCTCGAAGTGGAACCAGCAACTATCAGAGAGAAGACACTAATCAAAATCCCAAAAGCTGACTCACCCCCCTGTAAACATCTATATATGGATCCCTCATACTAGAGATCCAGAGGCTGGAATCTTGTATTTTGTAAGGAATTGTTGTTGGTTTCTTGGTGGAACATCATAGTGTTGGGTGATCTAAGCTTTTCATGAGGTGAAGAAGGGATTTCATGCTGGGAGGATGATGCTGGATCAGATCAATGCGTTGTAATCCTCTCTTCTACTCTTTCTATTAATAAAGCTATTCGAGTTTTCCTCCACATTCTTATATGTTTGATAATATATGCATTTGTGTGGTCAATATATATTTGGTCCTATATTGTTTATGATTGTATATCTTTGTACTTTGATGGCATTATGTTGCTTTGACTTTACAGGTGCTCTTTGAAGCAAGGGTAAGCAAGGAAGAATTGGCAAAGATCCGTTAGAGGGGAGAGGAAACAAGCAAGGAGCCGAGCAAAGGATTGAGGTTGGTACTCTGCTTCTCTCTCATCTACTTCTCATAAAGGAAAACGACAATAACTTAAGTTTGTTTGTTTCTAGGACAGCTACCCATCTTAGTGGGACTAGTAGCTCTGCATGGACACTAGATTTCCCGATAACAAAATGGCAACTCCACTGGGGGGCGAATAACTTGTTTGCTTGTCTATATTTGTTTGCTTTATAAACTACAGACGAAGCCTAAAGTTAAGCTAGCTAGACTTCGAACTGCATTTGCTATGCAAGTGAAAAGTACATCAATGTTTCTTCATTTTATCTCTGGGTTTTGTTTAGAAACTGAACAATCGATTTGCAAACATCCTAATTGCCCTAGTGGTGGCTCAATTAACCTCTTTAGATTAGCCCCTATGATTTCTATTTACTGACAATCATTTGCTCGGCCTAAATCCCTGAACTGAGCTGCAAACTATGACCAAAAACCAAGTAAAGTCTCGTCCCTGTACCATCACACCCTCTCTTCAAGGAAATCTGGATGCATCGCACCTCCTGTGTGCAGTAGGTGAGATGCATCCCTATTTCCCTGTGTTACAGGTGCGATGATCAGAAAAGGCTAATTTTGCCTTCAGATTTTAGTTTTTCTTCACTCTTTTTAGCTTTATTCGGGAGTTTTTCTGTCTGTGATCAATATACCACTGTAGAAACTCCCTTCCTTTGCATGATTTGGCCTCCATTATACAAAGAATTGTGAATTTTTTTATGTATTGTGCACCATTTACAGTTCTCTTTTACAAAGAAGTAGCTTAATCAGACTGTCATCTTTTGATTTGAAAGTGTCGCAAGTGTCGTTTTCAGTCAAAGAAAAGAATCCTATTATTCTTGATGGTCGATTACACTGTTACTCTTGTATTTGATTTGAATTAGTAGTTTTTCAAGTGTTGAAAGCAATTTTCAATTCGAAATTCAAAGTGTCGTCATTATCTTCCTTTCGTTTTTGAAGAGAAAATCGTTAGAACTGTCGCTTTGAAAAGATAATTCAGATTTGTACTCAGCATTCTTTTTGTCATTTACACATTAAGAAAGCAGAAAACAAATACATGCATGTGCATTTGCATTTAGACTGCTTGTTGGTTTGATTTAGGATAGTGCATCTAATGTGTGCTCTCTGCTCTATGTTGAAAGAATCTCATTTCTCTTTCCTTAGCAGCTAAGATTTTCATTGCAAAAAGAAGATTAAATGATTGTTTATCATTTTAGATTGCATTTTAGGAATTATATATCTACATCACGCAGTGAACCTGAAAGGCAATTTTCTTAACAAAGATCAACTGTAAAATACATTCAATGAACATAAAAACGTTGTGGAACCTAACGCACAACATTTAGAAGTCTAGGCTAGAGACGTATTCCGGTGTCGTAAAGCCTGGTAACTATCGCTTTCATTGTAGGTTGGGTGATCCCTCCCTTTGAGACAACAAGTGCCAGTACAGAATTGTGCTTCCACGTATCGTCGAGTATATATTGGGAGACCACAATAGGCTATATCCTTTATCCTTAGGAAACCGTGTCTGTGCCCTATCGATCAATGCACTGAACACAATGTTCGAGAAGATTGACTGCCGTACCGTAAAAAGTATTCTGCAGTTTTGTGATTGTTTTGGTAATCCCTCTGTATAGATTCCCAGATTATTCTCTTTCATTCCTTTTCAGACTCCTTAAAGGAAAAGGTCCATCTGAGCACTTGTCACTTCAGGCTCATTAAAAACCGAAGGCGACTAGTGTCATCTTTTGCTTTCTCTTCAATCTTAAAAATTGAAAAATCAAGTTGTGTCAAAGCGTCTAAAATTTATTTTAATCGGAATAATATCGCTGTTCCCGTGTTGGTCTTAGGTTGAGAAAAATGGAGTTCACCAACCAAGTATTTCCCCTTGGAGGAAATCCTAGTCCTTTCTCCTCCTTGGGAGATGTTGGCGCACCTCATAGGGCTACATTGTCCCTTCCAGGATTGACAATTGGCTTGCCAATATGGCTCTTCTCGACTTCTGTCATTCAAAACGTCGTGATTCCTAAGCAATCAAATAAACAACTAGATGATACTAGAGTTACCCCCCAACCTTCTACTTCATATGTTTCTCTCTCCCCTCCTTCCTCTTTGCTTGGTAAAGCTGGTAAAGCTAAAAACCAAGTAACTGAGAAGAAGAAGAAAGGGAAGGAGAAGGAGAAGAAGAAAAAGGAGCCAAAGGCAAAGAGGGGCAACCATGCATCATCTAACGAAAATCCACACACTGAACCATCCAAACATAAATCTCCATGTGTCATTTGCAAAGAAGACCACTATCATCAAGATTTTCCTTGCATCCCTCGGATCTTAAGGGACTGGTCTCCTCGTTTGCACAATCCGGTGTCATCAACCTCTAGCGATCATGTTGAGAGCACACCGTCAACTAGTGAAAAAGAAATCTTTGGACGGAAAGGAAAATGTAAATTTCCTTGTAAACTGTGTGAAGGCAATCATGTCGTCCACCGTTGTCCCTTCTTGGGCGAAGCTAAAAGAGTCTTGGATAACCATTCTACTTCACTGCTACGGCTTCCTCCTGGGTACAAGAAACTCTTACCAAGTCCACCGCTAGTTGAGAATCCGACTGACACAACTTTGTGGTTGGTCGAAGCATCTATCATTGAAGATAAACCCTCTGAATCCACACCAAATGAAAGTCAAAAGGTCGAGGTGGCAGTTGACCCGGTCTTGCCTTCGGAAGGTCCATCTTCAAATGATACAGTCACCAAAGAGAATGAGAACGACACCGTTCAAATTCTTTTCGTAAACAAAGACTCCGATGAACATGGGGGCAATCTACCCATTCCTTTACCGCGGGAAGGAAGTTCGTCAAAGTTGTACCCGACCATTTTTTCGGTCCCACCTCCAAGCAACCTAGTTGTTTCCTTTGATTAGAATCTACTAGGCAGGCCCCGTTTACCATCTGATGTACCATTCTGAATCATTGTACAAGCTTACATAATGGTCATGGTCGGTACTATCATAGATGAAGTGGATTATATGAGTATCCTTTCCTCGACTGCTTGGAAAGCGATTGGTTTGCCATCGCTTCTGCCTGAGATGCGAAATCTGACAGGCTTTGACAAAGGAACCAGTCGACCATTAGGGATCCTTCCAAATTTGCCTATAACTTTGAGAGGGAAAATCATTTATATAAATGTGATGGTAGTCCAAGGGCATTTAGACTATAATCTACTCCTTGGGCATGAATATATTTATAACATGGGAGCCATTGTCTCCTCACTCTTTCGAGTAATGCATTTTCTGCATGAAGGCAGAGTGGTCTAGCTCGTAGACCAGATTTCGTTCCCTGGCTCACACATAGCTAACAGTCAAATGCCATCTCTAAATGGTCTTTTCACAGAAGGAATGTCTCATCAATCTCCAGTCCATCCACTTGAAGAACGCGAGTAATTCGGTGGTCATGACTGAAACCTAGGGGGCATGCACCATGGTCTGCTTCAGTGGGGAAACTATGGGTATAGGGTAGGTTTCCGCGAAGGATATATGACTACTCCGACACCCGTCCATCTAGGAAAATGGGATTAGACCAAAATAAGCTTCCCTCATTAAGGTTAGATGATTGGAACTAGAAACACCTTTGTCCAAATGGACTAAAACAAAGGAAGTGTTTCTATCTGCTATGCGGATGGAAACTATCTTGCAAATGTGAGACTTCTATATGGTAACCTGGAAACTCTACTTCGCTATACCTGGGGGCATGCAAATCTTTTGTGCACAAGTGAAAAGCAACCAACGTAATGCTAACTCTATAATTCTGTTGACTTTAACTTCTTAAGTTAGGTGAGTGGTCGAATTAACTGTTCACCTTCGCAGGAGCCAAATGGCACCGACAAAGTAAATGGAAATTTTTTTTCCTACCTAACATTATTTGTTAACTAACCCCTAGGATAGTAGTTGGTCGTTCCTAGCTTGCATGCAAGAGGTAGCGAAGCAAAGTTTCGAATGGTGCAAGCTCCTTAAAAATTGAACCTATCGATGAGACATCCTTATTATACGACTGGCACGAGCAATTTTTATGCAAAGTTCAAGCTCGTTAAAAATTAAACCTAAGCAATGAGAAAATGTTCCCCCAAAGTTTAAGCTCATTAAAAAATGAACCAATCTCTGGTAAATAACCATTGCGAATGCATTATCATCAGCTCTTGAGCCTTGGTCGTGTTCTTACCATCACCTCCACTTTGTTTTAGCTGATCGTACGCCTCCATTTGATTGTTTACCCTTTTGAGGAACAGGTTCGACGAGTGATTTAGTTAGCCATCCTTGTGACACCGTCGTGATTGGAAAATTCCAAACCTCACCTGGAATCAGTTGCTACCCAAAAATATCACTCGTTCCTCAAAAAAGGAGTCTCATTTAAGCTCTTTTCATCTGACTCGTAAAATATGAAAAGATTGTCGAGCAATTGGCCTCTCCAACTCGTTAAAGCCATCAGAAGCACTATCGCTCCTCTAGATTTTAATCTTTTTGGACCTGAGGGATTATTACACAAAAAGATCGAGCGCTTGTCTGGTTCGGCTCGTTAAAACTATCAAAATTTCATCCCTTTCATATTATTTTATACTTTTTCAGACTTTAGGGATTATATGACGAAAAAGGATTATTGGAGTTTCCTTTCCATCCCTTTTCACACTCTCTAAAATTGAAAAAGGATCGAGTTATCTTTGTCGTTAAACTCGTTAAAACCAATCGCGACAAACTTATCATGTAGACAAGAACGAGTTTCACTGTCGCTAGGATCGTTAAAACATAGCGACAGGTTTGCCTGAAGGGAAAATTATAGAACAAGCATATGTTATCCTCCTCAAGCTTGATAAAAATAAAGAGGTACTGGTCAGCAATGACTGGGGAAAAATTGGGAAGAAAACTTGAAGAAACTTTATTGGTAGCAAGTTGCTCTTGAACATGACACTTTCACTCCATGTCTGAGTTGGGTTGGGTTATTCCATTCACCGACCATATTACCATTGGTCCATCATACCATCCATATTTTGGGTTAATGCTACTAATCCATTTTAGTGTCACCGATTGTTTAATAGAAGTCGTTCAGAGAATTCACCAACCCATCTTGTGTCTCATCCGCCGTAATACATTCACACTCCATTTTTTCATGACCGCCACCCTGAACCTTGTATCATCAGATCGTTTTCACCTCCACAAAATCATTTGCTTTGTTCCATGTCGTAGATGTGGAATTCATTAAGGCCCTCCTATGACGGGTCACTTCTTGTCGACATCAGCTCATTATCCAAGAATTCGACCTAGGAACAACCCTTTCAGTACTTTGAAGCTTGCATGCCTCAATGGCAAGTTTCTCACTTCTGACGACAGGTTTACATAAATGGCCTTCAACCGAAATATTTTACGTGGTGTTTGATGACAAGTCCCATTCTCACACCACGTAGATTGTACTATCATACCTTGAGGGTCATCATCATTATTGGCGATTCCTCTCGCGCCTGTTAACAGCTTACATCATTAGCTAGTAATCAAGTGATGTCTTTCCATGTTCGACTCCATAACATATTTCACATGGATCGACCTGTACTTCAAGCGAAGATTGAATGAGTTTGAAGACCCCGGATCTAGTTTCATCCATCCGAGCTGCAATATATCCAGGAAAATAAAGGCATTGAATGTACATCATTGCTGCACAGATGATCATCCGAATCCAAGGATGATGGCTCTATCAGAATCATCAGTCCACTACAAAGACGGTTGTCTATCCTATGTACATGAAATGAATTTATAAAACTGAGCATGGGAATGCCCGCCTTAGCTAGATCATGAAAATATTATGAAGATAATGCATTGTATTGTATCTTATTATAGGTCGCCTTCCGGTTCGAAAAACCTTGGATCCTCATGATAAAGCATTTCACCCAACATCAAAAGATTAACAACCTCATGCCTTAGGGGGAAACTATTATAGACATATTTGGGCACTGCAACCCCAATCATATATGTCCATAAACTGAGGGCTTATGAGTCCCTAAAAGTGTTGTCTCATACCCTAAAGGAACAAGGTCAGCTGATTACATCATCTCCCAGAAGTTCTCCATGGAAAACTGCTCAGAACTGGTCAAAGCTGGACTATACAGACTGCTCAGTGCTAAGGGTGTGATGCATCTCACCTGCCCAGTGCAAAAAGTGTGATGCATACTAGAAAGCCCTTTTGTAGGATGCGATGGGTGAGAGTAGACAAATGGCAGAGACATTTTGCAAGGTGGATGATTATGGAATCTTCGAGAAACTTCTCTTGTGACACTTGCCTCTCTGAATTCGCCCAGGGATGAGTAAGAGATCATGAATCTCCAAGTGGAACCAAGAACTATCAGAGAGAGGACACTAATTAAAATCCCAGAAGTTGACTCACACCCCTGAAAACATCTATATATGGATCCCTCATCCCAGAGATCCAGAGGTTGGAACCTTGTATTTTGTAAGGAAGTGTTGTTGGTTTCTTGGTGGAACATCATAGTGTTGGGTGATCTAAGATTTTCATGAGGTGAAGAAGGGCTTTCATGCTGGGAGGATGACGCTGGGTCAGATCAATGGGATTTAATCCTCTCTTCTAATCTTTCTGTTAATAAAGCTATTCGAGTTTTCCTCCACATTCTTGTATGTCTGATAATATATGCATTTGTGTGGTCAATATATATCTGGTCCTATATTGTTTATGATTGTAGATCTCTGTACTTTGATGGCGTTATGCTGCTTTGACTTTACAGGTGCTCTTTGAAGCAAGGGTAAGCAAGGAAGAAGTGGCAAAGATCCGTCAAAGGGGAGAGGAAACAAGCAAGGCACCGAGCGAAGGACTGAGGTTGGTACTCTGCTTCTCTCTCATCTACTTCTCATAAAGGAAAATGGCAGTAACTTTAGTTTGTTTGTTTCTAAGATAGCTACCCATCTTAGTGGGACTAGCAGCTCTACATGGACACTAGATTTCCCGATAACACACCCCTTACCATCCACAAGCCAATGGACAAGTGGAGGTCACTAATAGAGCATTGGAAGGGATCCTGACCAAGGTAGTGAGCAACAGTAAAAAAGACTGGGCAGACATATTAGTTGAGACCACTTGGGCCTACAACACAACATGGAAGACCACCACCGGGTTCACACCCTATGAACTGGTCTATGGGAAGAAGGCTTTGTTGTTAATAGAGTTTGAATTCAATACCCTAACAAGGGAAGCTCGACTGGACCTAGACCTCAGCCATGCACAGTAGGAGAGATTACTTCAACTCAATGGATTAGATGAATACAAATTGTAAGCCCTTCTCCATACAGAGGTAGTTCAGCTTCAGAGAAAGATACGGCATGACAGAAATATCAGGGAGAAGAAATTCGAAGAGGGAGATTGGGCATGATTCAAGATACAAGGATTTCAAAGGTAAGCTGAGGACAAGATGGCTAGGACCCTACACTATGGAGAAATGCAATGACAATGGTTTAGTTCTGATCAGAACTATTGATGATGAGGCCATCCCCATGCTTGTCAATGGACAACGGTTGAAATTCTACAAGAAACTCCTCTCCAAGTGAGAGTTTATTGAAGATTTGAATAAAACAGTGATGGTAATGGAGCATGTCTTAGCTTCCACTTCACCCACTCACTGAAGAAAAAAGAGAAAAAATAAGGACTCAAGTGAAAACCTCCATGAGGCGCTTGAGTCCCATCATTGGGTTGAAAACCTCTTTTGAGACAGCCCAGTGATGTCAAAAAAAAAGGGGAAAAGAATAAGATCCCTGGGTGAAAACCTCCCTTGAAGGTGCCCAGGGTAGGCAATTAAGGTGAAGACCTCTCTGAGGCGCCACAATTGTTTTCAAAAAAAAAGAAGAGAGAAAGAAAAAAATGAATTTTTAGCAGGTTTGCAGGAGGACTACAGGGAGCAACAGAAGGTGCCAAGGGGACCCTGACATTCATACCAGCACCCATCTCATCTTCTCCACACCTTCCTCCATCATTTTTGGTATCTCTTTCACCCCACTGTACCTCTTCTTCCAAAACTGTTTTTCCTACAAGAGGCTCTATGTTTTCTATAGGAGGCTCCTGTAGGAATTACAAAGAGCCAAAAGTGTCTACAGAAGCAAATCTAAAGGACAAGAAAAGCTTCATGAGGAACATATAATCCCTATTACTAGCTTCAAACCTCCTTGCCACCATTTCCAAGTCTGTATCACACTCCAAGCATCATTATTATGTTTTTTTCCTTTCCAAGAAAAATCGCAGAAAAACAGTTTCTTAGTTGTGAAAAAAAAAAACAAAAATAAGAGGAAAAGGCACCATTAAATTTACTTGAAGCTTACCTATTATCCCTCCATCACTCATATCCACCTCTAGCATCATTTTCAAGCTCCAAGCATAGGGAAATAGCTGAAGTTTCAAGGGGAGAAACAACTACAAGAGCTCCTGTAGGGTTCCTGTAGCAGCTAATCCCATAAAAGTCCAGCACTAGCAGCAAAGGGACAACATATCTGAAGATTGAAAAGGCACATGCAGCTCAACTCCAACAAAAGAAGAACTTGCAAAAGCACACAACAACACATCAGCAAGTAGAGACATCATGCATGGAAGAAAATGAAGGCATGCAGCAGAGAAAGCCACAGCACCTCACAGTCAATAGAAGCAAATACACTTGGATTACAGGTAAGTAACTAAGTCACTCCTCTATCTGCATCTTTGTAATTAGTAACCATATGAAGGCAATGAGATGGTTGAAATGGAAAGAGGAAAAGGTGTCCAGTTAACTTGGCCACCTTCATTGAATTGACTCTACTTAACTGAGATATCACCCACATGTGCTCACAATCAACTCAAGTAAAAGGTGCCAAGGACAGGTAGTGGGAGGAAGAGTTAACTCTAATGCAATATTGAGGATAATTATGAGAGACGGTCATGATGACCGAGAAGGTGGGGACCAATGGTCCTAATCCGGGCAACGTACACCTTGCCAGCTCAGCACTCATAACTGAAAATATCCATAAAAGGTAACGAGCACTCCTCCCCACACATTCTCACCACCTTTTCTTTAGTTTTCTCCTCGTAACTCAACCACAACACTCTTCTTGTGCCCCCAAAGCCTCGTAACCGCCATCCTCCATCAATTTCCACCATATTTCTGCCCTCGACATTTTCTACAGGAGCACCTACAGGAAATCTACAGGAGGGACAATGGGCTTCTACAGGAGGGGTAGTGAGTCATTTTGAAGGGATAAAATGTGATTTGTGGCATGAATTCCAGTCTGAAGAGGTAGGTTTCATGAATGCCCTCTGATTATATATCAAAATGTGAAGGGTTAGTCTCTAATTGAAAATAAAAAGAGTCTTTAGGAGGGTAGAAAATACAAAAAAAATTATGTTTTAAAAAAAAAAAACACAGTCTCCTCTGTTTTTCTATTTCACTCAAAATTCTTTGTCTCCACCTCCATATTTGGTTTTTCAAAAGAGTACAGGTAGTATGATAGGGGGGTTATGAGAAAAGAGCCCACTAACTCCACTAGGCTCCATGCACATCCTCAAGTGGTGGACATATTTACAAGGGAAAAATGGATGAATTTCTTTGAGAAGTTTAGAGGGTTTGATAATGAATTTGCCCAAGAATTTTCTCTCTCTGGTCCCTCACACAAGAAATCATGCTACTGTAACCATTAGAGGGCTCTTCATTGAAATAACCCCTAAATTCATCAATAGGGTCACTACCCTTCCTCTTGGGCTGCCTTGGATTAAAGATGACAAACCAATTGGCCAAGCTGCTAAGAAGAAATTTTTCCAAGATAATGAAACCCCTATTGAAGACAAAAATGGAATTAGGAGGGCTATTATACCATATCCCTGGGATGAGGTTAGCTATCAAGTGATCAAATACATTTCTTACGAGGGGAGGCACAACATTGTTTATGGATATCATTTCAAAATCCTCCATGACTTGAGGTATGGCATGGATACCCCAACACCTCAAAAGCTCAGTATCCCTTAATTTCTCCTATAGTCCCTCATTGACTCCAACACCAAGATATAAGCAGGAAATTCACAGCAGCTAGCTCACCATGGCCTAATCAAAATCCTAGTAGAAGAAGTCCTCCATACACTTACAATCCCTATAACATGGGAAGTTTTCAAAAATATGACAGCTAGCATTAACCTATGACGTCTATCCCGCTATCAGTGAGGAGGAATAACAACAAGGAGGAGAAGATGAAGCCAGTGGTGACATAGCAGAGCAAGAAGGGAAGGAGGAAAGAAAAGAACCAGAGTAAGGAAAAGTTGAAGAGACTGAGCAGGAGGGGGAAAAAGAGACAGAAGAGGGAGAAAAGGAGGTAGAAAAGGCAGAGCAAAGAGAAGAGTCCCTTGAAACTTTGGAAAGAGAAGCAACAGCTACCCTCACTACCCTTAGTACACCAAGAAAGCAGAAGCAGAAGAGGAAAAGAAAAACCTCCATGTATTTCAAGGCAAGGAAGAGTACCAGAATTAAAATAGGAAAACCTCAACCCTCATCAAAGACTCCCATTCACATTGAAGATTCACCATCTACCAAGGTGAAAGAATCTCCTTCCAAGGCACCCATAACCTATGAAAGGGGGACTACAAGATCTTCTACATGGAAGGGAAAGGAAATTCTACATGACCCCAAAACAGACCTATAGGAGGATGAAATAGTCCTACCGAAGATACTCTCCAAACTACAGGAGACCCAAAAACTTTAGGAAAGGGTAGGAGGATAGCTAGAGGTGAAAGAGGAAGCACAAGAGCTACAAGAACCTGACCCCCGGCCTAATATTAACTCCTATTGCAGAATACTTGAGTGAGGCAAGATAATCCCACAGAGATTTGCAACTCCACTATTTTTCGAATTGGAAAAGGAGAGAGTGAGAACACATAGGTGGATGCAGATAGAAAAATCCAAAGGAGTTGAGGATATTGGCCACATGGAAAACAAACTCAAGGAAATGGGCAGGGAATTGAGTGCTCTTAAAGATAGAGAAGCCATTACAAGAAGCGACCTTGAGAATGAGAATGAAATACTAAGGAGGCAGCTGCAGGAGAAAGAGAATCATTTGGCATACATGGCTAGCTTATCCATGGAAGCATTACAATGCAGAACACCAGCCAAATCTTATGGCCTCTATCTGAAGGATCAATGGCTTCAATTCCAAATAAAAATTGTGGCACAAAGAGGCACAATGCCTTTCCAAGACTACACGAAGTTCATGGATTTGTGTGATCAAAGCACCTCTGAGGACAAAGCAAAGATGGTAAAGTTCTATATACACAACATGACCCTCACAAACCTGAATGTGTGGGACCCCAATGCCAAGCTAGGGGATCTGCAATTAATGGCCATGGCATCATGGATGAACCATGAATAATTGAGGGTAGCAGAAATGAAAAGATTGATGATAAAATATCATAATGAACCATTAATGATAAGAGCTAAGCCATCAGATCCTATGGCACTCATCAGCACACACAACCTGCTTGCCAATGACCCTCAAATTTCCCCTAAATATCTAGCCAATCAGGCACAAGCCATTACGCACTTTGAAGATATGCTTAGGGTACTTGGGGATGAATGTGTGCATGCATGCATGAGAAGATGGAACACCCTACACCACAGCTTGTAGATCAGAGAATACCATTCTCCCATGAGGCTAAGGGAGGCATTGAAAATAGTGCCAATGTACAAGCACTCCATGCAAAGGCTGAAGGTCAACTGGATTAGGCATGTTGGAAGGTAGAAGAGAAGAAGAAGAGAAGGAGTAGTGGAAGGAAATAGACAGAAAGGCAAGATTTTATGGAGAAAATGGGCAAACCACATCAGAAGCTTGGAATGCTAGGGAGGCCACCAGGGCCATAAAAGATGAAGAGATTGACTAGGTTGCCCAAAGGATGAGCAACACCTTCAGTAGGGGGTGATGATGAGCCTCATAAATGGGTAATTATATGGGCTCATTTTACCTCCTAACCTAGTCAAATCAACCATTCTCTTAGCTTATTGTATGATTTTCTAATTATATTTATGCTTATAGGGTTAGTTGAGTTAGTTATTATGCCATGTGATCTAACATGTATTTAATGCAGATTATTGATGGATTTTGAGGTCAAAGTCAAGTATTTAATGGTCAAAATATAGAAATAAATCGAAGTAGATAGAGGAGAGGACTTATAGGATGGAATCCCCCTCATTTATTTCTCCTCACTTCGAATTCCCTTTCATTCAGCTCGAAGTACAAACAGCCGAATCATGCACTAGAAGGCAGTCGAGCAAGTCGAAGATGATTGAGAGCTATCTCGAGTTTTGGGAGCCAAGCCTCCCTGATTTTAAGGAAGATGTTGGTAGCTTCATATGTATAAGTAGAAAGGCCTAGGGCCTCACTAGGGTTGACTTTTTTCTTGTGTAAACTCTGCTCAAATTTCAAGCTTACTATTTTGTGACAGTTTTATGTAATCTTTCTAATTTCTTGATAATGAAGATGGAATATTTTTTGAGCTATCACTGAGTTACCTCAGAGGGCTAAAGCTCTTGGGTTAGGGCCCAATCTAAGCAGCCAAGCTTCTCTTTACTTGTATTTTTATGCTTTACTTCGATTGGTAGATTAATTTGTTGTTAGATGTATTTCTCTTATGGTTAAGAATAGGTTGCTTTTGATGATTTAGTAGTTTGCTTCCATTTGTGCTTTCTGTAGCAGGATAAGAAGTGATCAGAGAAGATTAAAAAGGCTAGAAACAGTGCCTTGGCCTCTCTTCTTCCCCCTGGGATCATGATTTGAGGCAAAGACTCTCTTGCTGCCCCAAAAACACAGATTTTCCTCATTCCTAGGACTTCTAGTGTTTGCAGCTCTCTAGTAGGTTGATAGTCCAGTTTTGCTTTGATTTAGATCTTATTTATCATGTCCATTTTCTAATTTGCAATGTTCCTTTTGCATGCTTCCCTTTCTTACATCATTTCCCAGCATTTCCTTCAAAACATCATAGTTTAGGCCATTTCAATGCAAAACTCTGTTTCTCCTAGGATGCACTTATTTCATTGGTTACTTGATTTTCTTGGTTGACTGTCAGTTTCTATGCAACAGATATCTTCTAGCAGTAGGCCAGCTTACCAACAATCACACCCTCCAACTGATCCATGCCCTATAGGTCTCCCAAACCTCATCTCAATTCTGCCCTAGTTTCCTGCATTTTTCATAGAACTTCTTCCTCTCTCCTTGAGCAAACCCAATCATCTTTATCTCTCCTGGTGATTCATGGCAGACCTTAGGCACCATAACACTTCATTACAACCTTCATCAACCTTTTCCACCCACTCTCATGCCCTCAAAACAACGAAAATTGCTTCCAGCCTCCTCTTGTAGGCCTCCTGTAGTTTCCCTATTTTCCTCCTGTAGTTTTCCTGTGTCCTCCTGTAGTTTTTCCCGTAGGCTTTATTTTGAAGACCAAGTGTGGGAAAATCCTCCATAAGGCAACCTAAGACCTCCTAGGACCCATCCACACCATCCTTCATCCTCCCAAGCTCCAAAACTTCCCTCTAACACCATTTCTTCACTGCCACACTCACACATAATAAATTGGATGCATGTTAAATTCACATAAAAACCCAAAAATATGTTTTTGCGTATTTAATTCCGGAAATAACATGGTTAGATGTTGTTTACTTCCTTGAGAAAGTAATGGCTTTTATTTCATGGTTTTCATAGTGTTTTTGGAAAAAGTAGAATTAGCTTGTTAATTAGGGTTTACTATGTTGCTTTACATTACAGTCTTTCTCCTTTCTGCAGTTAGAATAGCATTTGTAGAGTAATCTTTCTTTCCTTTCATCATACATAGAGCTTCTTCTAAAATATTTAGAAGCTGGTTTGAGCTCCTAGTCATCTTGCGCTGGCTAACCAAGTGACAACCTGGAGTGAGAACTAGTACTTGTGCATATAGCACCAACGCTTCTATGTTTGTTACGAACTACCGAGTTGATAAAAGTAAAGTTGGTAGCCCAGGAGCTGCAACATTCTTGATGCAACACTGGCACTCACCAAGATACTAACAAAGGCCAAGTGCACTCTCATGTAGATCATTGTCACAACCACCCACAATAATTATGAACTATCTAAGGTCACTGTCACGTTATAACTACAATCATCGTTGTCATTTCAAGATTGTCAACTTACTTGTTTTTGTAGAGTCATTGATCACAAATCATCATGTATATTGTCATGCCTCATCACTATAGTTGAGTATCACATGATAAAGGCAAGGTTAAACTTTGATTGTTGTGTAATGCTGCAACAAATGATGAGAATGAAATACCAAATTTTTACTACTTTGAGATGTAGTGAATGTGATAAGTAATAGTCCTCACTGTAAGTAATGGTGTCCTAATGAAAAATTGAAGTATTATAATAAGACCTTGATTCAGTTGTTGTTATCTCAATTCTTACTATTGGAATATTCGCATAAATAAATTGTTATCATTTACAATTCAGTCAATTCTAATTACCTTAGAATGACCAATTCTTTAATTTAGTTATGTGATTGAGGCTTCAAGTTATCCTTACCAAAGCTTTGTTATATTGTTGTTATGTACACTATGTATTTAATCAAATACCAAGCTCATATATTAGTCAAATGTTACTTGCAAGCAGTGTTATTTTTATAGTCAACAAAATTGAAAGTCAATGATTGTCTTAGTGCATTTGATCCTTGAAGTTGTTCACTGAGGTATCATTGTGCCATTTCAGAATACTTAATGAGACAATCATTCATATCTCCATTGCTACAAATTGTGTCACAATTTGTATTGAATTGTCAAACTTATCAACTTCGAGGTTCATTGTATAGTTAAGGGTCATTACCAGATCTAAGAATAAGGTTATGTCATAGTCTTCCAAACCTTAGGTCACACTAATTTATATTGAGATAGTTGTCACAAGACATTTATATATACCACTAATCAAACCCTAGATTTCTCTTTTAATGATGCAAATATGACCATCACCACATTGTGTTGAAGGAGGTTAGCACCATTGGGACTTTAACTTCAGTGACTAGGCTCAAACCTATGATGTCACAAGTTGCAAACCTTCTCAAAATTCATCAACAACTCAATCCTTATAAATGTCATTACTATGTGTCACAATAAAACACAAAAGGATCACCTACAATTTTCTCTAGTTCATTGTACTATAGATTGTAGAGATAATACATCCTTAACCACCCCTAAATCTTCCTCAAGGAGGGTCGAATGGCCTAGTGGTCAAGTTGTTCTTTTGTGCATTGATATAGGTATAGATTAGGTCTGAAAAACTTGCTTTAGGTCTGTTACAAGTTGATCTACACTTTCCCATAATTTTATTGAGGTACCACAAAGGTGATCAGAGGTCCTTTTCAAGCAATAATACACATATCATTTTGAGAGTCCAAGGTCTGAAATGATGAGACTTGGAGTTGGTTCAGACCTGTAAAATGTGTGACCTAATGAGGGCCGAAGGTAAGAAGTATACAATCAAATCCTTGTAATAAAATAACCCAAAAGAGATCCACAATCCAAAGTAAAAACAAAATATCAAAACCTTGTCTTCTAATTTCTTTGTTGCATCCCCAAGGGCCGAATTCCAAAGCCAAGAAAAGCAAGATAGATCGTTGAAAAATGTCATATTTTTTAGGGTGCATTAGGTCTCTTTTTATAGTTTTATTTGTGAGTTGGAGGGGGGCTTCCAAATAGAAAAGTTTGGAGGATTTATTTGAGAGAGATTTTATACTTTTAAATTTAAATTTTATTTTGAATCCTAAAAGCCCCAACTTCATTTCATTAAGATAACTTTGTAAAACCTTCTAATTTCTTCACAATTAGGTAAGATATATTATTTTAATTTTGGAGAGGAGCCTATTTAGCTTGACTTCCTTAATGACCTTTAGAATTTTTTTTATTAAACCTTAATATTTGGAACTTTAAGCCCTTGTCAAAATTTTATCTTTTGACTAGGTCAAAGAGGTGGTGCCCTTATGGAGTTGGGGTTTAACATTTTGTTTTGATGAGGGATGTTGCTTGTATACTCAAACCAACTTTCAAACCCTTCATACAATGGTTGATCTAGATGATAATCCCTTAATTCAATGATGAGGTGCCATGTATTGGGGTCTTCAACCTCAAAGGTGAATATCTCTCAAACCAGGAGGCCTCTTGAGTGTGCCATATACCACTAGAAACATTTTTACAAGGAAAATCCAATGATGAGGATCTCCAAGGTAAAATTAATTATTTTCCTCTTAAAAAACCTTGAACAAGTTTGGAGTATGTCCTTAGTCTAGAGAACCTAAACCCTAGAACTAGGGTTTTCAACCATCCAACAATGGAGCTTCCAACTTGATGTAATTCAAAAAAATATTAAGAGCATTCATTGACATCAATGACTAGTGTTTAGTCAAAGTCAAACCCCAAGGTTGACATTAATGACAACATCATTCAACAGTGTGCCAGAATAGTTCCCAACATGAGTCTAACAATGGGAAACTGCACAATTACTGAAAAAATTGTAGTAGATTTCCTAACTCCCATGTGGTATCGGGGGTCTAATGGATGTATTTCATGGGGACTTGTACAATGAACTATCAGGAGTTGGAATTCTCATTTACAAGGCTAGATGGCAAGAAGGTGATGTTGAGAGGGATGCATTCGTACCCACCCAAGATCGTGACATCTTATATAATGGAGGAGGATTTTCATCATGGGGGTATCATGTGGGTTGTAAAATGTTGAGTTATGGAGAAGATACTAGCATAGAAGCATAGAGAGTATCCTCCTAACATCATGGAATTATTACAGAAGCAAGAGAAGGTTTTCAGAGATACACCACTAAGTAGACCACCAGATAGGGGATTTGAGCACATAATTGAAATAGAGGAAGGGGTCCAAGCTATCATCACTACCCCTTATTGACATCCCAAAGCATATAGGGATGAGATAGAGAAGGCCATCTAAGAGTTGTTGGCATTAAGACACATTGGACCTAGCTAAAGTCCTTTCGCCTCATTAATAGTATTGGTTAAAAAGGAGGGGTCCCTAAGGATGTGTATAGACTATCAGGCACTGAACAAAAAGATCATCAAAAATCGATATCTTATCCTCAGGATCGAGGAAATTTTGGATGTTTTTTAGGGGCCTAAGTACTTCTCGAATATTGACCTCCACTTAGGATATCACTAGATTAGGGAGCGTGAACAAGACATCTCGAAGATAGCTTTTAGATGTCACTATGGACACTACAAATTCTTGGTTATGCCCTTTGGGTTAAGCAACGCCCCTGCTACATTTCAATATTGTATGAACCAGGTGTTCAACAAACAGCGACGCAGATTTATGTTGGTATTCTTCGATGAAATCCCAATTTACATTCAAGGGTGGGAAGAGAATCTGTAACATTTGGATGAGGTGTTAGGAATTCTAGAGGCGCAACGATTCTTTTCCAAAATCTCAAAATGTGAGCTTGTCCTGATAGAGATGTTGTATCTGGGACATGTGATCAGAGGCTGGGGGATCAAAGTGCATCAAGAAGATTGAAGTTATTCTTAATTGGCCCATTCCCAAAAATGTAACAAATTTGAGGGGATTCTTGGGTATATTCACTTATTGCAAAAGGTTTATAAAAGGGTATTCACATATGGTAGCCCCGCTTACTGATTTGAGAAGCTTGAGAGAGTGATGAGTTCATGCCCAGTTCTAGCCTTTGTTGGGTGTGGAGCCTGATTATCTTCTTTATTTAGAGGTATCACTACATTGGACCCTAGTTCGAAATGTGGCGGCAACGCTGCCTATAATATTTGCATTGCAAGGGGGGTCCTTGGTATGAGAATAACTAGAGACGGGAAGAAATGACTTATATGTCTAAAGGTGTTGAAAAGATTTAATATGAAAAATGAAAAACCAATTAGTATACCTTTGGCTAGCCATTTCAAACTAAGTAAGGAGGTGTGTCTCAAGACTCAGGAAGAAATGACTTATATGTCTAAAGTTCCATATACATCAGCAGTTGAAAGCTTAATGTACACAATGGTCTGCACAAGGCCTGATATTGTACATGCAGTGGTAGCTGTAAGAAGCTACATGAACAATCTAGTAAAAGAACATTAGATGGCGGTGAAGTGGATTTTCAAATTAGGTATTTGAGAGGTACCACAGATCAAGCATTATGCTTTGGTGGTTCAAAAATTGCTCTATAGGGATATGTTGATGCAGATATGGCGAGTGATAGAGATAATAGGAGGAGCACAACTGTTATGAAACCAGCTCAAGAAAAGATAGAAAATATAGATCAACGACTTAGAATTCAGCCTCTTCGAGGGGGAAACCTCCTTTACATTACATAAATGAACAATTCTTCGATGATACAAATGAAAGACCTCCTCTCTATATAGGAGTCTAGGGGGTAAACATAATCAGAGCCTACATACAAAATAATGTAAGGGCACAAACAACAATAGGGGCTTCTTTGGGCACAATAGTAACAATATGGGCACTACATGGGTACGTTCAATATAATAAGGGGTGTACTAATAATAATAAGGGTTTACTTTAGTGTATAGGGGCCTAACATGCCCCTCTCCTTCAAAAAGTGTTGTCCTCAACGCTTGAGTAGTTCTTGATGCTTCTATATAAAATTCTTGTCGTCCCATGTGGAATCTTCTGCTGGTAAGTACTTCCACCTGATGAGATACGCTGAAATTGATCGATTTCGTAGCTGCCGGGTTCTTGTTTCTGTGACTGCTCCAGGTTCCAATATGATTTTTCCTTCCTCTTCAATTTCTGGCAATATTGTTTGAATGTCATGATTCCTGTCTCTGTCACGATCTCTATGCCGGTGATGAACACGATCATGATCTCTCTCACCATCCTTGTCCCTCTCTCTCTCCCTGTCTCTACTGGATTTATGAGGGCTCCTGCTGCAACTGTGGCTGTGACTATGCTTCTTTGAAGATGAATGCCTATGCCCGTCCCACCGTTCCTTTCGATCAGGGGAGCTGCTCTCTGAGATGCAACTATTATTTTTGTCATTGTCAGCTACTTCATCCATTAAACCAAATTCAGCTTTCAGTTTGCTTCTGTGAGCAGATACTTTCCTTTCAATTTCATCTGAATTGTTTTTGCCACATTCTTCAAGAGACTCACGATACTCCATTATTGCAACTTCCAATCTACGTAACTTTTGCCTGTGTTCTTCATTCATTCCAGTATCGATGACTGCAAGAAAGCTATTCTCCATAGCCATTTCTTGTTCTTCACCTTTTCCCTTGCCAAAAAGACTATCCTCACTTGAGGAAGAATAACTCAAACCAAGACCTCGAGGATCCTGCTTGTCTTCAGCATCACTTCCATCCTCTCGAGCCCATTTTGAAACAGGTAAAACAGGATCCATTCTCCTAGACTTCTTAGCAAATGGTTTTAAGTCTGGCTGTGGAATCATCAATTTGGGAGCCAATGTAACAGTAGACTGGTCCACAGCTCCTCTAGGAGTGGCTTCCACCCTATTATCTGTGTCATGGTCTTCATATTGTGGCCAAAGAAGTGACTCTTCTAAGACATTGTGCCTTGATTCTAGCCTATAGTCCCTACCAGCACCATGGTTGACTTCTTTCCATCCACCATTACCAGTGCTCCAACGTCCTTCTGATCTAGAACTGTTAATTTCCCTTCCATGTTTCCCTGCATAGCTCTGCCCTGGTCCATATCAAAGGGAATCATCTTGATCTTGGGACTTTTGTTTCTCTATCTTTGGGGTTGGATCCTGGTGTATATCCTCTTCTTTCGATGTTTCTTGATCCTTTTGTTCCTCCTCTTCATACTCTATGTAAAATAATTTCTTCTCAACACACTTATGACCTTTAGTGCATTTGCTATCACAATTGTAACAAAGCCCTTTTTCTCTTTTTTCTTCCAATTGTTGTGGTGTAACCCTTGTAGGTTGTGGAAGGCTAGGAGAAACAACACTTCCATCTTCATAGCTGTGAGGAGTAGAATTCATTGTTGCCATAATTTTACTTTCTAGTATGTCACAAAGCCCTTTTACTCTTTGCAATTGTTGTGGTGTTGCTCTTTGTATCCTCATAATGTGCTATCATTTCCTCCGTGAAAACTAACCACGTAACAAGTTTTTTACGAGAACAAAGCCCTTTATACCATAAAAATTGATCTGGTTCTAAATATGAAGATGCAATACATACCTTTTGTAATAGTGGTACACCATGTAGATCAAACTATTGCTCCATCTGACGTATCCAATTTACTGGATCCTTGCCATCAAACTTCCTCATCTTGTTTTTTTTAGGATCTCGATCTTGAAATGACTGTAACTCTGTACTTTCAGATCTTTAAGCTTTGAAATTGTGACCTGTCGTAGTCCTCTGCGTCCTCTTTCCAATGCCACCAGTCTGATCCAAATTGGATTCTCCAAGAAGAGTTATGCCAATCTCCCACGGTGCGCTGATTATAGACCTTTCAGTAGATCGAACTTGTATGACGTGCCATGTGTCACTGTTTCGACCTTTGGCTTTGAAAAATATCTATACGAAACTAAATTCTGTCCTCTTTCTGTACCTTTTTATGAAATTTCAATCTTATGCTCAGAGAGAAAGTTATGACGATTTTCCCTAGGTCACCTGTTTTGAATGTAATTCAGGATTCTGCAAAAGGACCAACTTCCTCAGTCCATATCTCCGAAAACATAGCGCGAACCGCTCTGAAATTCGGACCTGGGATTCAGTGCGATGTCTTATCAAATGGGTTTATTTTTCAACTTTTGAAACGTGGCAGAAAAAAAGTTATAGCGAAAATGCCACGATGGCCTGTTTGGAGCAGCGAAACCCTAGAATCCAAAGCTCTAATACCAAATGTTATGGAACCAGCTCAAGAAAAGATAGAAAAGACATATCCACACCTTAGAATTCAACCTCTTCGAGGGGGAAACCTCCTTTACATTACATAAATGAACAATTCTTGGATGATACAAATGAAAATACCTTCTTTCTATATATAGGAGTCTAAGGGGTCATAACATAATCAGAGCCGACATAACAATAATAATGTAAGGGCACAATAATAACAATAGTGGGCTTTTATGGGGCACAATAGTAACAATATGGGCACTACATGGGTACATCAATATAATAAGTCGGTTGTACTAATAACAATAAGGGGTTACACTAGTAGTATAGGGGCCTAACACTATCCATCACCCTCATCTATTTCCACCATCCACTCATCATTTCCAAGCTTCTACCACCCATTTTCCTTGTTGTCCTAAAAAACTACAAGATACCCTATTTTCCTACACGATGCAAAAATGCATAGAGCAAATTTTTTTTTTTTCCATAACTTGAAAACCATGCATCAATTTTGCCAAAATGTTTTAGGGGGGGATGCATATGGCTGATGGTAACATGCTCAAGCAATTTCAGCAAATTCTAATGCACGGTTTCTAAGAAATTGGCCTCCATCACCTTCATCCATTTTTGCATTTTCTCAATATCCGTGCATCCATTTGAAACAATGTTTCATGGGAAGATGCATATGGATGATGGTAACATGTCCAAGAAATTTTAGCAAATTCTAGTGCATAGTTTCCAACCACTCAACCTCCATCGCCTTCAACCATTTTTAGTTTTTCTCGAGATCCGTGCATCCATTGACCAATTTTTTTCTATTGGGAGGTGGATAATTATGATGGCAACATGCTCAAAAATATTAAACTCAATTCAATCTACCGTTTGGGAGATATGGACAAGACAAGTCGTTGTCCTGTAAACCTACAGGATACAAAACAACATCTACAGGATTGGCAGTGAACAGTTTTAAAGAAGATCCAGAGGTCAAAGAAGCTCCTCTAGAGCTTATCAACAGCATCAAGATCATCAACATCACCATCCAACACCTATATATCAACAACAACTCAACAGCAGCATGCATGTCTCTCCAACAACCATCAAGTAGGTACATGTATGCAATATTCTTGACCTCTTCTCTTGAGCATATTATAGTTAGAAATTTGTTGTTAATGCATGAGAGATGAGGTTTTATAAGCTAAGGATGGGTTAGCAGTCTCAGCTACCATCAACTAGTTGATTGCAGCTCATTCACTCATGCAATGTTGAAAAGTCAAATTATGAAGGGTGATGATTTCAAGGAATGAGGACAACAGTTAAAAGAAATTTTTGCAAAATCCGAGGTCACCACAACACTCCAATCCCTCCATCCACTTCATATTCACTATCTATTCATCATTCATCCATCCCATTTCATTCTTGAAAAAAAAAAACAAAGAGAGCATCCTCTCCATTTTCATGAAATTTCCATTTGCAGGTCAACAAGAAGGATGATCAAAGAGCAAAGGAGGATCACAAAGAGACCCCTGTCACTCACATTTTTATTTTACCACTCATTATCATTCATTCCTCCACCATTTATGTCATTTTTCCACTCCTTTACTTCAGTTTACAAAGGGACTATGTTTTCTATAAAATGATCCTGTAGGAATTACAGTGACCTAGAAATCCTACAGGAGGCAGTCCTAAGGAAAATAAATGGTGGAACAAGGTAGCAGAATGTTGATAAGGGTGTGGAAGACTTTGCCAAACTGAAAAAATAATCAAGAACCGTCTTGAATAAGGGGAAGAAAGCAAACTAATGGTCTCAAGAAGCAAGGATTTTTCTTTGCACAGATATGTTTTTTGGCTTGTCCTTGCAGAACTTGCGGCCAAGATTCTTAATGCACAAGAGAGAGGCCACCAGGGCCATGGATGAGGCATAATGAGGTCACTAAGTTGCTCAGAGATTGAGCAACACTTTCAGCGGGGGGGTATGATGGGTTTCTAAATTAGACATAAATTAAGGCCCAAGCCTCTAGTTTAAAACATAAATTAAGGCATATGACCATCCTTCAGCACATTAAACCTCTCTTTTTGCATTAGATAATTTATTTTTAACTTTAATATATTCATAGGAAGGTTTTATGATAATTGGAATATTTGTGCTAACTATTATTATTTTTGTGGAATATTATAGATATTGGGCAATTATGAAGATTTGAGGGGAGATAATTTAGGGACTTGTCCCTACCTATTGGAGGATCATAATAAATAATTAGTCCAACAAGATTATTATGGAATTATGGCACAAATTGTGGAACTCCAATGATTGAGAAAATCTAGGAATGTGTTCCACTAATCAAAGGAGCAAATCCACTAATCAAGGGATTTTGGTGTGGAAAGCTTCCTCCATTCATGGGGAATAATTCTTAATTATTTTGTACAAGTACCAAGTCGAATTTGCCTCTAGGGAATGATTGAGAAAATCTAAGAATGTGTTCCCTACCATTTAATGCAAATTCCTAGTATTGGGGACTAGATCCACTAATCAAGGGATTTTGGTGGGGAAAGCTTCTTCCATTCATGGGGAATGATTCATAATCATTTTGTATAAGTACCAAGTCAAATGTTCCTTTAGGGAGGAGATTTTTATTAGTGTTATTGTGGAGAGAGCTTGTATTCTTGCAGCTCCATTGTATTTTCTTGCAGGGATGTAATTCTATTGATGAAAATAATGAAGATTGGTGTCATGTTCAGTTTCTAAATCTTGTTCTCCTCCATGGGTCTCTGATTTTCCTTGGGCTTGGCCATCCCAGGAACCTCAAAGCCCTTTTGTATCATTTTCTTTCCTTCTTTTCGTTGCTTATTCATATGCATCTCTAGTTTTTATTTCTTTCTATTTCTGCATTTAGTATTAATGATTTCTTGTTGTAGGATTGAGTTAAATGGTTGATGCAAGTTCTTTTGCAGGATCACAAGCATGATTTCATCCTTGAAAAAGCTTTGGAAGTTCATAATAATCATTGAGTTGCTTGGATTAGTCTTCTTATTCCCAAATCTAGATTGTTGGACTTCCTTTTTAGCAAAGAACAATAAACTTATGCTATGTTTTAGAGCATGCTAATTAGATTCAATCAAATTGATTCCACTTGCATTAGATAAAAAAACATTCTAGTTCATAAAAAAAATTACCCCATTTCATTTTCACTTGATTTGGTTAGGCATTTTTTAGATTTACTAGCTCACTAGTTCTCGAATTTCTAGATTTTCGACTAGTAATCTTTCTTTCTTTTTGCATGGGTTAACAGAGGTCTTTTTGAGTGATTCCACTTGGAATGAGGACCTAAGACATCCTAGTTAATACCAAAATTTTTCCCATCCAATTTGGATTTGATTTTCTTTGTCATTCGATGAATTATAGTAAATATGTACTTCTTGTTGGAAATCAGGGGATCCTGTAGGAAATCATTGTAGCATCCTGTAGGAAACTCTGTTTTGAGGCCGAATTGAGGAAAAATGCTCTAGGATGCTAGAAAAGGGTCCCTACTTGTCTCCGAAATCTTTTGACCATTCACCATCATCTCCAAGTCACCTGCCACATCACCAAAAGAGATTCACACTCTCACATGAAAAAAGACAAAAAGAAAAACAAATTTATTTTATTCATTTACATGCACAACATTGGAAGGTTTGATGGTTTAAATCTACATGCTTAGGACAGTAGGATTGCATACATGTTAACTTAGAATTATTTTAAAGGAAAGGCTCTTAGCATTTAGTTAGAAAATGGTGTGATTTAGCATTGAATTTCCGTCTCTTTCCTTGTACCTTTTTTCTTGCAATAGGTTAAGGTTCCATTTCGAACATTTCAATTTTTGCAATTAGTTTAGGATTTGACTTTAGTACATGCACTCTATTACATCATGACAACAAAGAAATGACACATTGTATGCCGCACATATAGTGCCGAAACCTCTTAAATTTGTACAAACCCCAGATTGATAATTAAAGTCAGTAGCCTTGGGAGTTGCAGTATTCTTGTTGCAATACTGAGGCTCATCACCCCTCATATTAACGTTAATGTTAATAATAAGTTAATGTTAATATTAATAATAAGTAATTGTTACTATTAATGTTTAGTAATTAATATTAATTACTAAACATTTTATTAATAAGTTTATTATTATTATTACTATTATCCAATTTTAAGGTCATGGCCAATCAAGACACCAAATTGGTGTATGAGATCCCCTTGTTTATGGGACAAGGGACCCACATCCCCGCAACAATTTGATTGCTAAGTCTATGAAGGCATACATACTCTACCCCCCTCTAGTTTTGAACTTGTGACCTCTTAGGAGGAGACACATGCTTTTAACCAGTAGTCCCACTCAAGCTGTATGTTAATGTTAATATTGATGTTTAATAATTAAGATTAAAGTTTAATAATTTTATTAATAATATTAATAAGGGTCACTATTTAACATTATTATTCTTTAATATTGATAATTAAGTGTTGTCCACCATATTAGCCAGACAATGTTCTATAATCAATGTTTAAATACAATTTATATTTGAAAACAATAATAAAGAAGGGGGAATAATGTTAACTTACTTTTGGATTGGTAAGAGTAAATATGAGAAGTATAACCCTCAATATTATTAAACTCAATGGAATATTAATATTTATATTTATATATCTTGGGTTTATAATATTAATCCCTTGGGTTTAATATTATTCCCTTCAATTTTTAGTGTTATTTCTTTGTGTTTATTAGTCCCTTGGGTTTATAATATCAATCCCTTCAGTTTATCAATCTAAGGGTTCATATTACTAGAATATAATATTATTCATAAGATTTATAATATTAATCCTAGGGTTTAATATAAATCCCTTGGGTTTAAAATCATGGTCAACCATGCTGCAACATTGCATTTTGACAAAGATTGGCTCAATATGAAAATCAACAATGGTCAATCATTGTCAACCATCATCAACCATGGTCAATCATGGTCAACCATAGTCAAATATCACATTGTGACAAAGATTGTCTTAATATTAAAATCAACTAGGGTCAAGTAAGGTCCAACATTGCATTATGACAAAGATTGTCCCAATATGAAAATCATTTATGCTTAACCATGGTCCAACATTGCATTGTGACAAAGATTGCCTCAATACGAAAATCAACAATGAACTAGCATGGTCAACCATGTTTATTTTAACTTTTATAATATTTATCAAATGGTATATATACCTTGGTTTATGATATTTATCTTATGGTTTATCATAGGACTTTCTCAATATGAAAGTCAATTATGGTCAACGATGGTCAACCATAGTCATTCATGGTCAACATTGGTCAAACAAGGTCAATCATGGTTAACCATGGTCATCAATGGTTCAACGTCACATTGTGACAAATCATGTCTCAATATGAAAGTCAACTATGGTCTGGCATCACATTGCAACAAATATTGTCTCAATATGAAAATCAACCCTCGACAACCACAGTCAATCATGGTCAAGCATGGTTAATAATTTGGTCACATTGTGACAAAGGTTGTCTTTTCGCTCAACGTCACATTGTGACAACCATGTTCATCCATGGTCAACCATGGTTGACCATAGTCCAACGACGCATTGTGACAAAGATCATCTCAATATGAAAATCAATAATGGTTAACCATGGTCCAAATTTGCATTGTGACAAAGATTGTCACAATATGAAAATAATCATGGTCAACCATGGTCCAATGTTGTATTTTGATCAAGATTGTGTCAATATGAAAATCAACCAACGTCAACTAAGCTTATTTTTAGGTTTTATAATATTTATCTTAGGGTTTATATACCTTGGGTTTATAAAATTAATCTCCCGGGATTAATATTAATCCCTTGGGTTTATAATGCCTTAGTTTTTAGTATTAATCCCTTGGGTTTATTCATACCTTGGGTTTATAATATCAATCCCTTCGGTTGGGTTTAAGTTCCAAAATCACATTGTCACAAAGGTTGTCTCAATATGAAAATCAACGATGGTCAACCATCATATACCAAGGTCAATCATCGTTTATTGTGGTCAACCATCATTCAACATTTCATTGTGACAAAAATTGTCTTAATATGTAAATCAACAACGGTAAATCATGGTCAACCATGGTCAGTAACCATGGTCACATTGTAACAAAGATTGTCTCATGGTCCAACATCACATTATGACAATCATGGTCATCCATGGTCCAAAGTCACATTGTGACAAATATTGTCTCAATATGAAAATCATCCATGGTCTAGCATGGTCAATCATGCTGAACCTTAGTCAACCATGGTCCAACGTCGCATTGTGACAATGATTATCTCAATATGAAAATAAATCATGTTCAACCATGGTCCAATGTCGCATTGTGACAAATATTGGCTCAATATGAAAATCAATCATGGTTAACCATGTTTGTTTTACGGTTTATAATATTTATCGTAGGGTTTATATACCTTCACTTTACAATATTAATCCCTTAGGTTTAATATCATTCCCCTGGGTGTTTAGTATTAAATATTTTGGTTTATTAGTGCCTTGGCTTTATAATATCATTCCCTTAAGTTTATTAATGTAAGTGTCCCTATTCCTAGGGTATAATATTATTGATAGGGTTTATAATATTAATTCTAGGGTTTAATGTAAATCCATTGGGTTTATAATCCATTGAGCTTATAATATAAATTCCTTGGGTTTATAAATCCTTTGGTTTTATTAATTGCATTGTGACAAAGAATGTCTCAATATGAAATCCAATCATGGTCAACCATGGTCTAACGTCGTATTATGACAAGGATTGTCTCTATACGAAAATCAACCATGTTCAACCATGGTCAAATATGTTTATTTTAGGTTTTATACACCTTGTGTTTATAATATTAATGTCTTGGATTTAATTTTATTCACTTGGGTTTATAATCCCTTGGGTTTATTATTCTCTTGGATTTATAATATCAATCGATTGGTTTTATTAATCTTTAGGTTTATATTCCTAAGGCATAATATTATTCATAGGGTTTATAATATTAATCCTAGGGTTTAATATAGATCGATTGGGTATGTAATCTTGGTCAACCATGGTCCAATGTCACATTGTGACAAAATATTGTCTTAATATGAAAATCAACAATGGTCAACCACTTTTAGCCATTGTGAACCATGGTCAATCATTTCCAACCATTTTCCAATGTCACATTATGACAAATATTGTCTCAATATGAAAATCAACCATGGTCAACCATGGTCCAACGTTGGGTTGTGACAAAGCTTGTCTCAATATGAAAATCAAACATGGTCAACCATGATCAGCGATGGTCCAACGTTGCTTTGTGACAAAGCTTGTCTCACAATGAAAATCAACCATGGCCAACTTTGGTCCAATATCACATTGTGACAAATATTGTCTCAATATGAAAATTAACCATGGTCAACCATGGTCCAACGTCACATTGTGACAAAGATTCTCTCAATATGAAAATCAATCGTGGTCAACCATGGTCCAACGTTGCATTGTGACAAAGATTGTCTTGATATGAAAATCAGCCATGGTTAACCATGGTCAACCATGTTTGTTACAGGGTTTATAATATTTATCTTACGGTTTATAAACCTTGGGTTTATAATATTATTCCCTTGGGTTTAATATTATTCCCTTGGGCTTTTAGTATTAATCCGTTTGGTTTGTTAGTGTCTTGGGTTTATAATAACAATCCCTTGTGTTTATTAATATAAGTGTTCATATTTCTAATGAACAATATTTTTTATAGGGTTTATAATATTAATCCTAGGGTTTAATACAAATCTCTTGGATTTATAATCCATTAAGTTTATAATGTTTTATCTTAGGATTTATATACCTTGGGTTTACAATATTAATACCTTGGGTTTATAATATCAATCCCTTGGGTTTATTGTGAATATTTATAATGATAATGATAATATATTTATAATCATAATTATATTAACCACGGGCTACGAATATTATATATTTATAATTATCCAAATATTATTATTAATATTGAATCCATATTGCCATTGCGCCTATGGCATATACCACAAGATTTTAATAATATGGTTGAATTATTATTATTTATTAATCAATTTTATAATTATTAATAATTAATTATTATAATTTTAATTATTTACCAAAAAAAATGAAAACCAATTTTCCGGCAATAATCACATCAAATTCATTTGTAGACGTGTTTCGAAATCCATCCACTATGGTTCATCCTGATATAAAAGCCTGTATTTCAATTATATACAAATTTTTGTTTTATTATTGGGTGGATTAATACTTAATTAATTTTTAAATTTTTAATTACTTATATTATTAATATTTTCTAATATTTATAATTATTAGTTATTAATATATAATTCTTAATTGTAATATTAATATATTCTACATTAATATCTATATTATTTATTTATTATCAGTAGTGTTTTAAATAATATATAATAATTTAGTTATTATTATTTTATTGTTTACATAATAATATAATAAATTATTAATGTTAATAATTTATCGATATAAATAATAATAAATTATGGTTGAGTATAAGTTTTATTTTGTATTTTCAACGACATTTATTAATTGTGTTTACTTGAATAGTTTATATATTAGATAAAATAATATGAGATTAACTAAAATTTGATTATATAAAAATATATTACAACTTAAAAAAATAAAGGTAAGGGGAAAGCCCAAAAGAGTCCCAACCATCAAACAACCTGCATTGATAATCAAATCATTGAGGAACCCAGGAAGGCTAATGCTAAGCTCACCTTTAAACTCCAAGTTGTGTAGTGAAAGCTACATAAACTGGCTCCAAGTTGTGTAGTGAAGGCTGCATAAACTGGCCC
>APFE030360890.1:6138-21189 GCA_000404065.3 Pinus taeda | reverse complement strand
AATAAAATTATTAAGTGTTAATATTATCAATAAATAAATAATAAATATGTTGATATTAAGTTTATTTGTATTTTTCAACGACATTTTATTAAGGTTGGTTGTACTAATATTAGTATATAGATAAAATAATATTGAGATAACTAAAATTTGATTATATAAAAATATATTACAACTTAAAAAAATAAAGGTAAGGGGAAAGCCCAAAAGAGTCCCAACCATCAAACAACCTGCATTGATAATCAAATCATTGAGGAACCCAGGAAGGCTAATGCTAAGCTCACCTTTAAACTCCAAGTTGTGTAGTGAAAGCTACATAAACTGGCTCCAAGTTGTGTAGTGAAGGCTGCATAAACTGGCCCGGTAACCCCAGTTTGAGAAAGCCCACCAAAGGTGGACTGGGTTATCGCTATAAAAAAATTTATAGCGTAATGTGCCCCATAAAACTAGACATTCTTCTATGTTGCCAAATAGGTGATATTTAGGCTTTTATATTTATCATCAGTCTTATATGTTTGGGCCAATAAAACTTGACATTCTTTTATGTTCCCAAATAGATGGTATTTACGCTTTTATTTTTATCATTAGTTTTATATATTTGGGCTAGAGAGCCGAGTAGATCCTAATATTTAAAACAACTAAAATAAGCTAAATAGTTGTCTTTGTGGTATGTACACGCACATCGCTGACCCTAATATTGCATGTTTTATGTCAAGGAGGTTCACAACACAATTAAACCATTCTTTCCCCACAAACTTTTAGCGGTTACATGGTATCAAATTTTTCTCATTTATTTCGTTTGCCTTCCTGTGCAATATTCGCCAATGAAATTTCTGAAACACTCGTTAAATTATAATTAGTTTCTACAACGCTGATGCCCATTTTAATCATTTTAACGCATAACGTTGACGAGTATAGAAAGTTTTATTTTAATCATTTTAACGCATAACGTTAACCAGAATTGAAAGTTTTTAACGCATAATGTTGACCAGTATATAAAGTATATTTAATGCCTGGGCAGAACCATGGCAACAGGATGCTCCATCATGCTTATATTGACGGGACAAAACCGTGGCAACTGGAAGTCAGGAAACGGTGGGAGACCGCGATGGTAAAGCTTGCCGGAAACGGCACATGTGTGACCACCAAGAAAGGGATTCAAACGTTGAGGTAGCCAAAAAGTCCATTTCTGTCAGGTTACTCAGACCGTATTCCAGATTATATCACCACGTGACTTCTACTACGTATGATACGCCGACAGTGAAGTCTCTCGACTCTCGAGTTCTTTTAAATTTTGGTTGACGATAATTATGTTTTTAATTATTTTATTTATCGACAAATCACTCTGTAACCAACCATTGACCCTTAAACTCCAAATTCCATCCCTTCAGCTCTGCTTACTATCCAAATAAGCAGACCGGAAAATGTAGATATGAACGATGCACATCCCAAGTTTACTCTCACAACTACTTCCCGATGAGAATGATAAGGACAAGCAAGATAGCAATATTCACACAAACTGACAACGTTGATCCTGTAAAGTTGTAGCCAAATCTTTTTTTATTTAAAATATGTACTCTCTTTTTCTTCTTTGGGGAGAACATAGATAGTACCGGTATGCCATAAGGGTTACTAAATTCCATATAAATCACAATGCATTGATTTAAGTATGCATTATCCCTAGAATTTCCCGTTCAGAATATTTTTCTTAATTATTTTTTTAATATTTATTTGATAGTGAAAAGAAGTTTTGAAATGTCAAGAGTGACATGTACACAAAATTTAAAACGTTTTATTTAAATTGTTATTCATAATTTTGAGTTCTGGAAAATAGTTTAAAATAGTTAGATAATCTATATAGGTGTAATATCTATTTGTATTTATATCTATTTCTATTCTTATAAATACAAATAGGAATGGGAAAAAATTGGAATATAGGCATTGTTTAGTGAGAGCCAATTAACTTATATTTGATAGAAAAGAAAAAGAAAAAAAGAAAAATTGTGTCCTAGAATAGTAAGTTATTTTATACTTTCTTATAAGAATAATTCCTTTTAAATCTATGATAATTACTTTCCAGCCTATTATCCTAGGAAGAAAGTTGCACCAAAAGTACTCTCCTTGTCATCAAGTCTTCCAACCCAATCTACATCTCTGTAGGTTTTCAATTTGAAATCTTCAATCTTATCATACCACAGTCCATACACTGTTGTACCTTGAAGATATTTGAAGATCCTCTTGACAACAACAAAATGACTTTCTCATGGAAAAGCCTAAAATCTGGCCACAATTCCCACTGCTTGCATGATGTCTGGCCTTGAAGCTGTCAAATATAGTAAGCTTCCTATCCTTGACCTGTATTCAGTCTTATTTACCAACGGTGTTCCATCTTCTTTGCACAATTTGCAACCTGTAGTCATGGGCATGCTGATAGGATTGCAATCTTCAATTCCAAATTTCTTCGGAGTTTCCTTGAGATATTCGGATTGGGATATAAACACTCCTTATAGAGACTGAGTAATTTTGCAAACCGAGAAAGAAGGATAGTTCTCCAATCATGGACATTTCAAAATCTGTTTGCATACATTTTTCAAATTTATGCCCCAGTTGTTCCATATCACTACCAAATATTATATCATCCACATACACAACTACTATTAGTAGATGGTCACTTTCATATTTTACATAAAGGTTATTGTCAACTGTGCCTTTCTTAAACCTTTGTTTTTGAAGATACCTATCCAGCCTTTCATATGAAGCTCTTGGGTCTTGATTTAATCCATACGTGACCTTCTTCAATTTGCATGTGAGCCCTTCATCAAAGGAGTGTAGAAATCCTTCTTGCTACTCAATGTAAACATCTTCATCTAAATCTCCATTGAGAAAGGCAGACTTCACATCCATCTGATATACCTTGATATTCTTATGGATGGCAAGAGAAAAAGATTCTTATAGCTTCCAGTCGAGCTACTAGTGTAAATGTTTCTTTGAAATCTACCCCTTCTATTTGGGCATACCCTTTGCAGGCAAATCGAGATTTGTTCATGATTACTTGACCCTATTCATTCATTTTGTTCTTGAAAGCCCATTTGTTTCCAATAACATTTTTCTCTCTTGGCCTGGAACAAGCTCCCATGTATCATTCTTTTCAATATGGTCAAGTTCTTCATTCACTGCTTTCACCCAGAACTTATCTTTATTTGATTAACAGAGGTTCTTGGGTTCTATCTGTGATAGTAGAGCCAGATTCGTAGAACTTCTATGGCCAACAAGTTTTCTTCTGGTTTGGACACTATGTATTTGATCTCCAAGAATCTGACTCTCGAGATGTTCCTTCTGTACATACTTGGAGGGTGTCTTTGGCCTTGAAGTCGTGCCTTCTTCCTCCTCTTCACTATCTGAATCTATTTCTTCCATATCCGTGAACCTCAAATCTGAACTTTCTTCATCATCTGAGTTCATATTTCTTTTAGAGGATTCAGTTTGTGAACCTACCTCATCTACTATTACGTTGATGCAATCCTCAATCTTCCTTATCCTCTAATTGTAACACTTATATCCTTTGCTTCAAATAGAGTACACAAGAAATATCCCTTCGTCAACGCATGAATCAAACTTCCCAGTGTTCTTTTCATTCCTCTTAATGAAGCACTTTCTTTCAAACACCTTGAGGTGTTTAACTAATGTAGGTCGTCCCTTCCATAAGTCATAGGGAGTTTTATCACTATTAAGCCCGAGTTGAGTTCTGTTTGAAATATATATTGTTTCCCCGGCTGCTTCTACCCAAAAGTTGTGAGATACCCCTGCTTCATCCAACAATGTTATGGCCATTTCCTGGATTGATTTGGTCTTCCTCTCTACTACCCCATTTTGAAAAGGAGTTATAGCCACTGAGTACTGCCTCCTAATACCGTGCTCTTCACAAAATTCCTCAAATTCTCTTGAGGTGTACTCTCCCCCTATGTCTGATCTGAAGCATTTTATCTTTAAATATTTATCATTTTCTACTTGAACATTAAACTTCTTGAAATGCTTGGACGCTTTTGATTTTTCTTTTAAGAGGAAAATCCAAGTGGTCCTCGTGAAATCATCAATGGGAAACATGAAATACCTCTCTTCTTTTGAGGTTCTTGCTATGGTTGGGCCGCAAATGTCTATGTGAATGAGCTCCAGAGGTTTAGATGAGGAGAAATCTTTCGATTTGAAATGAATCCTAGTCTGCTTGCCAAACTGAAATGACTTGAAGATTGTGTTATCAGAATTTGACAGTCTTAGTAATCCTCTCACTTCTCCCATCTTGCTTATTTTTATCAAACTGTGAAAATTCATATGCCCAAGCCTCTTGTGCCACAACCGTGCTTCACTTGTTTTTCTTAGTAACAGTTAACCCTGAAATCGTCAAACACATATACATTATTGTGGGTTATGATTTCTTTTCCCACTAGTTTTCCATTCTTTATATTGTGGATCTCACAGTCTTTAGATCAAAAGGTCATATAATAGCCATTATCACACATTTGGCTAACACTAAGCAGATTTTGCTTGAGACCTTCTACATACAACACATTTTGTGCTTTTTTTTTTTATCAGGGATAACTGCACCATTACTCTCGATTCATGTTGGAGGATTGTTTCCAAAGGTGACATTGGTTCTTTTGTCCTTTTCCTTAAGCGAAAGAAAAAAAATAAAAATAAAATAAAATAAAAAATAAAAATAAAAAATAAAAATAAAATAAATAAATAAAATAAATAAATAAATAATAATAATAATAATTTATTTTGTCCCTAGTCATATGTTCGGAACCACCACTATCCACATACCATTTGTTTTCTTGATTATGAGTTGATAATGAAAGTCCACACCGCATGCCTTTTTTAGTCTTTGGTTTCCATCTCCCATTATCCTTTGGGATAGATGACTGTCTAACATATTGGGACTTAGACAAGTGTTCAAACCTTCATCTACACTCACTAGCTTTGTGCCCAAAATTATTACATTTGAAGCATTCTACTTCACTTAGTAAGGGAGAGAAGACATTCTGATTTCTGAGAGAGGAATTTTGAGACTTAGAAATCCGATTCATATTATATCTGGAATTTTCATCTCTTTCAACTTTGATCTTTCTACAATCAGTGGCTTTATGTCCAAATTTATGTCGCCTATAACAATGACCATAAAATTTTATGCTCTTGACCTGCAAGAAGATACCAGAATAACAAATATGCGAAGAAATATACCTAGAACACAGAACAATAAGAAATAGCAGCAAGTATTTTATTATTCAGAATGGAAAGTAATGTTCACTTACCTCTTCGAGGGGGCAACCTCCAATAGAGCTGGGCTCAATTACAAAATAAGTCAAGATTCTCCTCGAGGGGAGTCTCTATCCTTTATATAGGATTCATACATGTAATACCATGGTTCTTATTAATACCATCTATCTAATACCATGGCCCATTTGCAACTAACTGTGGTCCCTAATTTAAATGTGGGTCAACCACTTACAATTATTAATATGGGCTTTATTGACTCTTTACTTAACTATAACTATGACTCGATCCTATTACATAAATAAGGGGGTTAGGTTTGGACCCTAACATGCCCTCCCCCACAAGAATAGCCTTGTCCTCAAGGATGAAGCTGCGGAAACTGCTGAAGGACAGTGGTTGGTTCCCAGGTCGCATCTTTCGGAGAGGTGTCTTTCCACTTGACGAGGACTTCCTTGATTGTGTGGCCACGCAGGTGTTGTTCTCATGTGTCAAGAACCTATTCAGGTTGGATCCAGATTGACCATTCTTCATACAATTCAGGTAGACTAGTTCGAATTCGGAAATGGTTCCCAATCACTTTCTTGAGGCATGAGACATGGAAGACTGGATGGATTTTTGTAGTTGGTAGCAAAGCTAGCTTGTAGGCGACTTCTCCAATGTGTTGAAGTACTTGATACGGTCCGTAGAATTTTGGAGATAATTAATGACAACCCTTGTCATTGAGTGATATTTGGTTATATGGTTGCAACCTCAAAAATACATGATCCCCTTCTTGAAATTGGTGTTCTTGACGATGTTGATCTGCCTGTTACTTCATGCGGTTTTGAGCTTGATGGAGATTCTCTCTGAGGTGGGCCGGCATGGTTGTGCAGTTCTGTTAGAGTTGATCCACTGCTTGTACCTTCGAGCATCCCTTGATATAAGAAGTAGGTGAAGGAGGGAGTTGACCATAAACTGCTTCATATGGATTCATTTTGGTGGTGGCATGATAGTTGGTGTTATACCACCATTCGACTAAAGGTAACCACTGTACACATAGATGTTGCTTTTCTGAAGTGTAACACCTAAGGTAGGTCTCCAAACATTTGTTGATTGCTTCAGTTTGACCATCAGTTTGGGGATGATAGGAAGTACTAAGTTGTAGTTGGGTACCTTGTAGCCTGAAGAGTTCCTGCCAAAAGTTATTGGTGAAGATCAGGTCACAATCAGACACAATGGAAGTGGGCATGCCATGTAATTTGAAGAGCTGGTCCATGAAATATTGAGCTACCAAATTTGGTGTAAAAGGGTGGGGTAGGGCGCAAAAATGAGCATAATTAGAAAGTCTATCCACAACCACCATGATGACTGACTTGTTGCCTGACTTCAGAAGACCTGTAATGAAGTCCATAGAAACCTCCGTCTAGATTGAGGCCGGGATGGGCATGGTTGTAATGTGCCTGGGGATTCGACTATTTCTCCTTTGTGGTGCTGACATACGTCACACTCAGCTACAAAAGTAAGAATGTCCTTTTTCATGCCTGTCCAAAAGAATGAACGTCGAGTGTGAGCATAAGTCTTCTGAAAGCCTAAATGGCCTGTAGTGGGAGATGAGTGCAACTCTGCTGAAATGTGACTTTTGAGGGTGGATGTTGGGGATATCACGACTTTGTCCTTGTAGCAAAGAATCTCATCCTGCCAAGAGTAGCCCGCTGTGGAATTTGGATCCGACTGCAATTTATTAATGAGTTGGGAGAGAAAAGGATGTGAAAACTATTCCTTGCGAGCCTCTTCCATCCATTCTGGAATGGGAAGGGAGATTGCGAGCAGGGTGCTTTCCTCCTCAAACTGGCGCGATAACGCATCTGCTACGACATTTTTGCACCCTTTCTTGTAAATTATCTCATAATCATATCCCAGCATTTTGGCGAGCCACTTATTTTGTTGTGGTGAGGATAGGCGTTGCTCAAAAAAATATTTAAGGCTTTGATGGTGTGTGCGGATTTGGAAACGCCACCCCAATAAGTATGGTCTCCAAGTATCTACTGCATGTAAGATGGCCATCATCTCCTTCTCATAGGTAGATTGTCCTAGATTTTTCCCACTTAGTTGTTGGCTAGTGAAGGCCAAGGGTCAACCTTCTTGCATTAAGACCACTCCAATACTTGTACCTGAAGCATCACATTCAATCACAAAAGATTTGGTGAAGTCGGGTAGTGATAATATGGGAGTGGACCACATGGCATGTTTGAGAGCTATAAATGCCTGTTGCGCTTCATCATTTCCAGAGAAATGAATTTTTCTTGAGGAGGTGAGTGAGTTGTCTAGCAATGCGACCATAATTGCGGAAAAATTTGCGATAGTAGCCCGTGAGACCCAAAAATCCTCTCAAGCTCTTCAAGGTCTTTGGTTGAGGCCAATCCTACATTGCCTGGATCTTTTTGGGGTCCACCTTGACACCTTCACGCCCCACAATGTGGCCCAAATACTCAACTTCTTCCATGCCAAAAGAGTACTTAGACATCTTGACAAACAATTTATGCTTCTGGATCAGTTGCAAGAGCAGATCTACAAGCTGAAGATGTGTGGCCCAGGTGCGGCTGTAGATAAGGATGTCATCAAAGAAAACAAGGACAAATTTTCTGAGATATGGTTTGAGCAGGTGGTTCATGAGGCTCTAAAAAGTGGACGGGGCATTACAAAGACCAAATGGCATGACCAGGAACTCATAATGGCCTTCATGAGTTCGAAAAGCAGTCTTTGGAATGTCTACTTCTTTCATGCGAATTTGGTGATAGCCCGAGCGAAGGTCGAACTTAGTAAAGAATTGAGCCCCATTTAGTTCATCCAAAAAATCATTGACAACCGAGATGGGAAATTTATCTTTGACCATCAACTTGTTGAGGGCCCTAAAGTCTGGACACATACGCCATTACCCATCTTTCTTGAGCACCATGACCACAGGCGATGAATAAGGACTAATGCTAGGATGAATGACGCCTACTTCCAAGAATTCCTTGATGATTTTTTCAATTTCATCATTTTGGGCGAATGGATATCTATATGGGCACACATTTGGTGGTTGGGCCGCTGGGACCAAAGTAATGCTATGATCATGTTTCCCTCTCGAGGGTGGAAGCTCATGAGGCTTGTCAAAGACTGGAAGATGGTTGTTTAAGATCTGTTGAATCTCAGGATGAATATCAAGAGAAGTGGGTTCGAAGGCCTAGAGGGCATTAAATTGGGCTATAACTCCATGGTGGCCCTTTTTTAACAAGTTTTCCATCCTATGTGAGCTGATGATAGAGGGATCACCCGCCTAGAGTCCGCAGAGGGTATGTGTGTGGTTGTTCTGCTTAAAGCTCACATATAACTCCTGGAAATCCATTATGATTGGGCTGAGTGCGCGAATCCATTCAACACCCAAGACAATGTCACAGCCTCCCATGTGTATGGCAAACATGTGGGTCTTTAACTGATAATCCCCTATTTGTAGTTTGACATTTTCACAGCGGCCTTCACATTTCATTGTCCCCCCATCAGCAATTTGGACCTGGAAGTTAGAGACTGCTCTGACAAAACAATGCACTACTTCCATGACTCTTTGATGGATAAAGTTATGTGTACTGCCACTATCAATCAAGACTACTACAGTGCAATGCTTAATAAAACCTCTGATTTTGAGAGTTTGGGGAGAAGAAATCCCTTCCAAAGCATGAAGCGAGAAACTGGTTCTTCAGGTACATTGTCCAGCTAGTTGTCCTCATCTTCCTCCTCTGGTTCCTCAAGTGGTGGAGCTTCCTTCGATGAACTGTGATCAGTAGCATCAATTTGAAAGAATTTGGGCTCCTTGCATTTATGCCCGGGGGAGTATTTCTCATCACAGTAGTAACAAAATCCTTTCTTTCTTCTTTCCGTCATTTCCGCTAGTGACACCTTTTAAACCTTGAGTGTTTGGGAAGTGCTTTAAGCTTTGGTGGGATGACCCTTGGCTATGAAATTTGGGCGATTAGACTGGGCCGCTAACACACATTCTAAATCACGAGAGATCTTGCAAGCATCCAGCCATGAGGTCGGGTGTTGCAATCGGGCATAGGCTTGTATGGCTTCTTTGAGACCACTAACAAAACATTCCAAGTAGAACTGATCGTGTAGACCTCTTGTGCGGAAGGCTAAGGCTTCAAAGGCTGTAATATATTCATTCACTGTTCGTGTCTGTCAAAGCTTAGTGAGATGACCCAAAAAGCTAGATTCATGGTCAATGTGATCTGTAAGAGCTTTTGCGAATGCCTACCAAGTCACGGGCCTTCCATAGCAACAGTGATGCCACTACCACCGTTGCCATATTTCATTGTCCAAGTACATGCTACCCACACTAAGCTGAATCGCATCATCTCTGATGTGATTCAGTGTGAAATATTGGTCCATTTGTGCTAGCCATGTGGCCGGAGGAGAGCCATCAAATTTATACATGTCTAGCTTGGGTGGTCACGTCTGGGACTGTTGGTGGTTACCAAAGAGGTGAAGAGAATGGCTAGACTCACCCTCAATGTTTTCATTGAACGCATATGCCTTCGATCATTCCTCTGACTTTCCCTTTGTCAGTGTGTCAGCTAGGGTCTTGAGCGACATCAGTACTGTGTCCAACTTTGTTTCAAGGGTGTCGATTTTCTCATTGGCCATAGCTTGAGCTTTAGTTTGTACCATGCACCGATCCGGTGCACTTAAAATCTGGGACCACCCAAAATTTTTGACCCTAACAAGTGAATGGCACCACCTTGCTCAGCTCGTCGACTTGATTTTTACTCCAAAAGGAGTTTTACTCCTCGCTTAGGAATATTGCAGTAGCCGAATCCTAGAAAAGTCAATTCTGCCCAATGTCCTGCGAGAATCACACCCAGGTATAGGGGCCCACACAAATAGTCTGATCTGTCAGCTAAGCCTCAACTACAAAGTATGAGTAGGAATGTGGCAGTGATCGAACCCCTGCTGCTAGATCTGAATGGCGGATCTGATTATGGCGATTGCTATTGAACCCAACAGCTAGATCTGAATGGAAGATTTGATAAATCTGATTGGCGGATCTGATAGATCTGAATGGCTGGACTGATTGTTGCAGCTACGACAGAACCCCACCTGCTAGGTCTGATTTGGCAAAGATGATGCGTGATCTAGAGAGGGACCCGGGAGCTATGGTCTCAAGGAGTGTCAGGTGCTACAAATCGCAATATACATAAGGGTCTGACAGTAGTACTCGGCCCAATCTTTCAGGGCACTAACCAAGGAGGATCAATCGTACCCTTAGCTGTACAACCCGACTACCCTATCGTACGTGCAAGTAATCTCCCCGAGTGATGTTCTCGGTGTACTGTAGCAGCAAGACGGTTGACGGTTTATCTATGGCGAGGTTTTAAGAGAACCTAGGGGGCTTCCGATATACCCAGAGGGTACTTGGAAGACAGTCTATGCGCGGTTTTGTCTAATGCGCTACTACTCAAAGGGGTACCCACAGGGGTTACAAGGGAGTCCAACAAGCATGACCACCTCTTGTATTTCCTGCGTGCATGCCTCCCCAAATCTGTAGGTTTATGTGCTCAATGACAAATCTCGTGGTTTAAAGACGCCAGAACATGTCTCTAGCCAAAACATTTTTGCTAAAAATGGAGATCCCATAGGCCCTGAAAAGTGCTCGGATACCACTTGTTATGCTCTTGACCTACAAAAAGATACCAAAATACCAAATCTGCGAAGAAATATACCCAAAACACAAAACAATAAGAAATAACATCAAGTATTTTATTATTCAGGAAGGAAAGCAATGTTCACTTGCCTCTTCGAGGGGGCAACCTCCAATAGAGTTGGGCTCAATTACAAAATAAGACAAGATGCTCCTCGAGGGGAGTCTCTATCCTTTATATAGGATTGATACATGCAATACCATGGGTCAATACCATGGTTCTTATTAATACCATCTATCTAATACCATGGCCCATTCGCAACTAACTGTGGTCCCTTCTTTAAATGTGGATCAACCACTTACAATTATTAATATGGGCTTTATTGACTCTTTACTTAACTATAACTATTACTCGATCCTATTACATAAATAAGGGGGTAGGGTTGGACCCTAACATAAAATCAATAGGCATGCCTATTGTTAGAAGAATTATGAGATTGTGCAGGAAAATACCTTGGTCATCTTACGGATTGGTTCATTATCCATTGATGATATCCTCTTTGTCTGGATGCTATTTTTTCTTCATTAATTCTTTCATGATGCTTCTTCCCATGGCTCTATGGTTCTTCGAATCCTGGCGGACCTAAATTTTATCTTCCCAATATAATATTCTTGTGTCTTAGAGTATCCCAGACTAGTTTTGATTCCTAAAGGCCTTTGATGATTCAGGGTATGATCTAGTCTCCTTGTCCCTTTAGCAAATTTTTCATTTAGACTCGTCTTGGCCTTTGTTTTCTCAAGATTGGTTCACAAAGATACAATCTTTGCTTCAAGACTCTCATAGTTTTCTTCCCATTCTTGAAACAGGTCTTGAAGAACATCTTATTTTCGTTTGGCCTCCTCCATCTCAACTTTCAAAGACAAAATAGCATCTATTCATATCAGTGAGATAATTTCCCTTTTTTAACTTGAGCAACTCTTGTTTCAATTGCTTATTTTCCTCTTCCAATCTCTCACAGTTTCCTTGGTTTTCTTTCAGTAGAAGGACTAGACTATCATTACTCTTGATAGCTTCTTCAAGCTTTCATTTTTGATAGGTAAACTCATCATTATCAAAGTTATACATACCTTCTTGTACATGCGGTAGCTATTCCTTCAACTGCTTATTCTTATTCCTTTCTTTCTTTAATTCATTGAGGGAAATTATGAGTTCCCTTTCAAAGTCTACACTGAGCTATCCTCTTTGGAGTGTAACCCCTTCTTCTTATAGGGTTTTTTCTTCTGATGTATCTAAGACTTGTTTCCAAATTTCAGATCCTCTTCCTTTTTATCCTTTTCTTTATAAGGTAAATTGGAAGAGAAACGTCCAACTCTTCCATAGGAAAAACACTTAAAGGGTAACTTCCCTTTATATTTTCCTGAGCCAAGCTTCAGTTTTCTAGCTAGTTGAGCCAACTACTTATCAAATTCACATCTGGAGCAATCTTGATGATCTTTTTGCTCCTTGCCCTTTCTGGATACTTTAAATGCCGCTTTATTCGTTTTAGACTTTTTTATTCCTACTTTCATCTCATAGGTTGTGAGAGTACCATGCAGTTGATCCATCTTGAGATCCTTTAAATTAGCCATTTCCTCAATTGCTAGATTTTGGCTTAAATCTCATGGGTAGAGATCTTAATACATTTTGAACAATCATTTCTTCCTTGACTTCTTCACCAAGTCCTCTAATCATATTAGTCACATCTTCAACTCCGAGGAACTATTCTATTATGATTTTATTCTCAAGCTTTCAAACCTCATTCTGAAAGTCTGAATCATCACTTGCTTGAGTTTTTCATCTCCTTCATGACTTTGGTTAACCTTTACCCACACTTCCTTAACAAACTTACAATGCATAACTTTTACAACTTCTGATTGACTATGACCAAAGAAAATGGCATTCTTGGCTTTACCATTGCTCACACATAATTGTTTGCCATCTGCATCAGTGGGAGGAATATCAGGGACAATGTAGTCTACTAGTACTGAAGTCCAAATATCTACTCCGAGGGACATAAATATGCTTCCATTCTCACTTTACAAAAAACATAATTGGTTCCATAAAATGATGGTATTATACTTGAGTAAGATTTTTAACTCTCTTTCCTAGACATAATTCCTTATAGATCTACCTTCCAGTGATTAAACTATTTGTTGAAGGAACTTGGCTCTAAATCTCACGAAAAATTTTAACGATAAAAAATTATCTTGAAGCTTAAAAACATTGGCGAGTCTCACTAGTCCCTAGTATTCAAACTATAAAATGGTTATTGTTGTATTTGTAAAATATTCAAATTTATAATGATTTTATATATAATCTCTATATCATGTTGCCGATTTTTAAGGTAAAATAATTTTATATTGTAAAATTTGGGCGAATCATTTTTATAAAAAAATGGAATCTGGTGAATCTTTTTTTCGAGAAAAACATGGAAAATTAGCCCACCTGTGAATATTAGCCCCTAAAATTTTCAATGGCTCTGATACCAATTGTTGAAATAAGGAATTGTTTGGGGGTGTATCAGTAATTAAGAAACTCTTTTTCTTTTTCTTATTATGCTTACACTCCCTTCTTATATTCTTTAACTTGTGAGAGCATTCATTCACAAAAAAAGTGAACAAACAATATTTCAGACTCACATATTCAAACAATAATCACATGAGCACCACACATTTGACACAGCGTTTTTCACGTGGAAACCGAGAGGGAAAAAACCACCAATTTGTTTTTTGTTTATGATGTAAATTAAGCACCCACTTTATTACATTTGTTTGTTTGTGAGCATCCACTCACAGGAGGCACCGACCCCCTTTAGTTATCAAGCACCAACTTGCCATGAGGCACCAACCTACGCTTTGGTTAGTAAGCACCAACTTGTCAAGAGGCACCAACCTGCCCTTGCCACTGTCCTACTATTTCATACACTTTTCAAACATAAAACAAAGGCATACAATTATAAAAGTAAAATAACTATAAATGGTTGTTTGCAGATTCAAATTTTTCTCTCTGTCTTCTATGCTCACTTGCAACAGATCTCCTCTTACTGCTCACAACACTTCCTCTATTCTCTGCCTTCACTATACAAGGATCTTCACTGACTACTCTTCAGCACTACCCTTAAAATTATTCACACAACCCTCTCGCTACTCTTGCTGCTCTAATAGACAGAGTCCTCTAAGGTGCTTCAACCTGTCTGTCATGATGCACTTCACTCACAACACAACATTCTCACACATTTTCTCAACTCCCCCATCTTCTCCATTAACAGTGATGGTTTTTGTTCCACTGAGGCACTCTGCACAAGGTAGTATTTCCTGTTTGTTCTTTAGCTACCCAAATGTTCTTAGGCATGGCTCCCCTTGCCTCACCTGCGACTTCTAGTGGTTTCTTGTCATAGTACCCAAAATAGAGATGGACCTTGCAGTTCTCCATAGTCTAACTTTGTAGAGTTCTCATGCTAAGAAATTATTTCTGAGATGACCTACACACTTCTCCGAGAGTCCCAATCTCATTTATCACTCCATAGATCTTTGACAAATCACATAAGTGACCGCTCTATTCTCATTTAATACATCCATTTGTGCATGTGAAGCAGTCTGCAGGTTTAGCCCCTTTCAATCTAACATCTCTTTTGTTCCTGCATTCAGTTTAGCAATTGCTGACCCATACATCTTTAATTATTTGTACTATATTATCATAGACACTTCATATCAGAACTTCACAGTGGTGTAGTGTTCCGATACTCCTCTGCTGCTAACCTCCTTGAGCATTTCTCCTCCACGGGGCAAAGGGATTTGACCTGCAACTCAACATTAAGGTGCTAAGGCACTTTGTTCATGCCGAGGGCCATTCTTCCTTTGTTAACTGTTATGCGCCCTTGGTTTTATGAACTCTCACGACCATGTGCGAGCCCAATATCATAAGCCACCTTTATCGTAACATTTCCAAACTCCAACTATTCTAGATTTCTGACATCTTCAACCTCTCATATTAATGTTAATGTTAATAATAAGTTAATGTTAATATTAATAATAAGTTATTGTTAATATTAATGTTTAGTAATTAATATTAAAGTTTAATATTAATT